>ML111902.1:0-22857 GCA_003697995.1 Taxidea taxus jeffersonii
ATTTGTGAAAATGAAAAAAGAAATTTTGATGAATTCAGCATCCAGTAAACAAATGACTACAAAGAATCCTAATAGTTACTTTCATACCTGAGAAACATAAAGTTGCTATGGATCATGGATAGAGAGAACACTGTGGAGATCTACTGGATTATGGAAACTTTCAGTGTTAGAAATAGAAGGACAACTTCTATATATAGAAATAGAAAGACAATTTGTGTTTTAATCCCTTGACAATATAGAGATGAATCCGAAAAGTTAAGAAAGTTAAAGGGTATATAAGTCAAAGTTTTTTCCTTCTTGGTCTCAACATATAACAACTGAAACACCACAGGGAAGCAAAATCTACAAAGACTCCAAAAGATATTAATGTCCATAAGGTTAATGATCCAAATCCCAGACAAAAATGATGTAGCGCATTGTAATTTTCAGCACCTAAAAGATAGGTCACAACTTGAAACTGATAATCATAGCTTCAGCCCAGGTTCTGGGAAATATGCCTAGGTGGTAAATTTCTTTCACAGCACTACAACAGGAAATATCAAATGAGATTTTAAAAAGAAAATTTTGCAAGGTAATAAAAATATTTTATGATGGATCACTAGGACTAATGTGAGAAACTCAACATTCAGAAAACCATTCTACAGAGACCTGGTCTAATTTTTCAAAATAATTCTGCATGAGATGCTCTTTGAGTTGGCAAAAGCCCAGCTATCAGAACATTTGATATCTCTGCTAGATCAGAAAGGTGGAATGCAAATGTTGCAAATGCTTATGGTTAAGTTACCAAGAGCAAAGGAGAGGAATGAACACCTGAGTAATAGTGTTACAAAAGGTTTAAATTGTCTGTGATGGCTCTGTACTGCTAACAAATGGATGGGTTTTGAATCTGCTTGTGTACCATGCATCAGGGAAAATGTAGAATATCAAGGACAAGAAATCTGTCACTAGGTGTTCTGGAGACTCTAAATTACCTACAATACTAATACATGCAAAATTAGTCAGCTTTTAGTAACCAACCCAAAAAAATAACTTTGACTCAGCTAAAAACATCTTAAACCCCCACACACTGACTCTTCTGCCAGTCAATTTGGTTGTAAAATGATTACATTGGTACACTGTAAGACTCAATAATGATAGCTACTGTTTCCAGGACTGAATTAAATTTAGTGGTAGTGTAGGTAAGATTTTTGCAAAAAAATAAAAAAAAATCTGCATGTTCTTTTGAGATACAGATATACTAGGAGAGAGAATTCTTGCCCAGGAAAAAGTGGAACTGAAATTTTTATTTATCTGCTGTTTCTTGGAATGGATAAATACAGCTTGCATTTCATTAGGCACTGTGGACCATAGTTTACTTAACTGTGATGAGTTTCAATTAAATAAAAAAGAATAGGTGAAACAGTCATAAAATTTTTTTAAATGAATGCAGCAGTTCTCATGCATAATGCATTTAAAAATAACTTTAAGCATTTTAACAAAAATATTTGAGACCCAATCTTGTCAATAAGAGAACAGATAAGAGTATATCCAAACAAGATATTTGGAGAATGCCAGAGAGTACCACTAATCATTCTCAAGAACTTTGAAGGGCAAAAATGCAATGTTCCATAAGTACATTTACTAAAACTGGTTAATGCATCCTTCTACTTATAGATCTTTTACTACCATAAAGACCAAATCAATTTACAGATTAAACCAATCTAAAGCTATAATCAATAAAAGTCTAATTAGCAGCATTGGTACTATGTGATTGATGATAACATTTTACAAACTAAATTTGTGATATTGGCTTTGATAGTAATAGATGTAATAACTTGTTTTATATCAACTTGAGCCTTTTCAAATTGAACATGATGAATCATTTGAGTCATCATTTTTAGAATTATTATTGTATTTTTCTTTTTTTAGTTATCATGTTGTCTTTTATTATCTTGGTAGACCAAAAACGTTAATAAGCTATCCTTTATGTGATATTAAAATAATTTTAGAAGTGTAAAGATAAATTATTCATCATAGATCTTGGCACAAAATAGACATTTAGGGTTTGTGCACCACATCTGCTTAGTCATAATGGTGTTATATTGTTGTCAGACATACTCTGTCATGGACCCTGTCGTCGGTCACTTCTTCCTTGCTTCTATATGAACTACAGAGAAAACATTGTAGATTGTTATTGTAACACCTTGCAACCAACTTGGAACCAAAATATTAAACACAAATAAAAATATCGGCATTATACTTTTGTGGCATATTCCCAAATATCAACTTATAAACTTTTTTTATAGACTAGTGTGATGGTGAAAACATACGACATTAACTGAGCTCACTGATACCATAGGCTATATCACTATGATAGGCAGAATAACAACTAAAAGTATAAACCTTGGGGAGGGGGAAGGGAGATGGGAAAATGAGTGAAGAAGATTGGGAGATACAAGCTTCTAGTTATGGAATGAATAAGTCAGGGACATAAGAGGTACAGCATAGCAAGTATGGTCAATGGTATTATATAATAGCATTGTATGGTGACAGGTGGTGGCTGCATTTATGGTGAGCAAAACACAATGTCAAAGTTGTCTAATTACTATGGTGTACACCTGAAATGAATGTAACATCCTATGTAACTGTACTTAAATATATATATGCCTTGAAGATAAGGACATTATCCTAATCATCCAGTTGGGTCTAATGTAATCACATGAGTCCTTACAAGTTGATGAACTCTCCCAGTGGAGATGAGAGCTAGATACAAAGGAGTAAGAAGGACTTGACCCAACGTTTCTGGCCTTTGAATATGGAGAAATGGACCATGTGCTGAAGAATATGATGGGCCGGGGCACTGGGTGGCTGAGTGGGGTAAGCCTCTGCCTTCGGCTCAGGTCATGATCTCCAGGTCCTGGGATCGAGCCCCGCATCAGGCATTCTGCTCCGTGAGGAGACTGGTTCCCCCTGTCTCTGCCTGCCTGTCTGCCTGCTTGTGATCTCTCTCTCTCTCTGTCAAATAACTAAATAAATAAAATCTTAAAAAAAATGTGATGGGCCACTAGGTATTGAGAAAGACAAGAAAATAGATGCTCTCCTGAACCCTCCAGAAAGGAAATGCTTCCCACACCTTGACTGCAGACCAGTGAGTCTGTTGTCAGACTTCTGATTTACAGAATTGTAAAATAAGAAATTTACATCATTTAAGTAACTAACTTTGTGATAATGTATTAAAGCAGCATAAGAAAACTAACATAATGATTGCACGAGATAAATAAAATTTTTATTTTTGTAATCTTGGGTCTAGTGGTGAATGTGGTCAAATATCTCAATTAGGAGCAGAGTGATTATTATTAAATCTGGAAAGCAAGTGTTACAATCGACTTACATAGGAGAAGCATGGAAGTAGACTTTGATTTAAGTAGAGGATGACATCTAGGCAAATATGGAGGAAAGTGGGGAAATGAAAGGAGTTAGCAAGGGGGTGAAGTGGAGGTGGGGAGCTCTAGTCAGTATGTATCATGGGCAGGTAGCCAGAGAGCATAGCATGATTTAGGACTTAAGTAAAGCACTTCTGGAACAGTGTAGAATCAGATTGGGGGTAGAAGACAAGCGTGGTGGAGAAAAATGGCCCTAAAGAGGTAAGCAGGGGTCAGATCATATAGGAACATCTACACCATTGTATGGAGTTTAGAATTTACACTGTGGGAATGTGTTTTCAGCAAGGGGTGACATTATCTTTTATAGTTAAGCAGTTTATATTGGGGTCCTATTGTATGTTACAACACAGTGATGCCTGTTAACATCTGATTTACATGGTAAGAACTGGAAGCTCCTTTTTGAGTGATAATGTCATAATGGGGATTTTGTTTCTCATAGGACCAGAAAATAATTTAACTATTAAGTAAGAACTCTGAACTATTTTTTTTCTTTTTCTATTTTTCTTAATTTCTCACAAACCTACTTTGTAACATTGTTAAAATTTATTTAAAAGGCTTAATAGCTTATAATACAAGCTATATTTAGACCTTGGCTCAAATAGAAATTATAATAGCTGTGGGAAAATTATAATAGCCTTACATTCATAACACATAATTTATATCCAGCTTAGAATGGCTAAAGAACTCTTCTCCCATTAAAAGGTCTCAAGTCAAATGTTACAAAGTTTGAGCTATGTGCATTATCTCTCATTTAGGTCACAACAGGGCAGATAGCAGGGAAGGAAGCTTATATAATTGAGTACATGGGGAGGCAGGCCCTGTGCCCTATAGTGTGAATGTAGAGATGAAGAATTGAATTTTTCTCCTCAAAGAGCTTCATACTTTTAGAACAGAGACATAGATACGTAAATAAATAATAGATTATGGGTGCTAGTATAGGGCATAGATAGAGGAAAGAAAGAGGAATTTTCCATTCTTCCTGGAAGTTTCTTGTTAACAGAACCGGGAAAACCCAAACACCATGTCCTTCCACGGGGCCTGGGGCATCAGCAGGAAGCACACCAGACAATGAGTGGACAAATCCAGATCCTTGGTCTTGTTGGACCTAGACAATACCATTTCTTCACCTTGCAGCTGTAGGACATCATGTAAGCTCTCTGTGCTTTGGCTTCGTCATCTGTGCAAGTACAGTATTGGTTGAATTTGATTCTATGAGCTCTTGAGGTTTTGTAGGGGATTATCAGAGGCCACTGGGGAGGGTGTTGAGAGGGCAAGACCTTAAGCACAGCTTCAACCAGAGAGAGTCAACCAGTGTCTGTTACATTGACTGGCTTTTATACCCTTCAAAACCCACACACATGGGCACACACACACACACACACACACACACACACACACACATAACCCTGCTTTTATTTATTTATTTTTAAAGATTTTATTTATTTATTTGTCAGAGAGAGAGAGAGAGAGCAGGAGCGAGCACAGGCAGACAGAGAGGCAGGCAGAGGCAGAGGGAGAAGCAGGCTCCCTGCTGAGCAAGGAGCCCGATGTGGGACTCGATCCCAGGATGCTGGGATCATGACCTGAGCCAAAGGCAGCCACTTAACCAACTGAGCCACCCAGGCGTCCTGACAACCCTGCTTTTAAAAACATAAACATTTAGGGATGCCTGGGTGGCTCAGTTGGTTAAGCAGCTGCCTTCAGCTTGGGTCATGATCCCAGCGTCCTGGGATCAAGTCCCACATTGGGCTCCTTGGGGAGCCTGCTTCTCCCTCTGCCTCTGCCTACCACCCTGTCCGCCTGAGCTCATACTCTCTCTCTAATAAATAAATAAATAAATAAATAAATCTTTAAAAAAATTAAATAAAGACATAAACATTTAGTAATCACTGAAGAGCATTGATCTGTTACTGTCTTCTTGGCCTAAGAGTCTATAATTCAGGGATGTTTTTGTCTCGTTCTTTTTCTTAACATTCTTTTTGTAGTTTGTTTTTCTTCTACTACCTTTAGAGATTCTGCTAATAATGGGGCCTCCCCATAAGTTGGCTTTCTACTTTGCTTGCCTGAAAAGTCAGAAATAACTCTAAGAAGTAGAGATTTCTAACTCAAGTTCTAACCATTCCAGGTAGAAAGATTATAGGCAGAAGTGAAACACAATACCTACATCACGTAAGCACAATTATCTGGGAGTACAACATTTTAGATTTCATGACACCTTCCTCTTCTTTCCTCCTCTGCATATATGTGATTACTCACTTTCTGATCATTTCACTGCTCATTAACATTTACATAAAAATACAGGCCAAGAAAGGAGGAAGATGTATAATGAATACATTTAATGGCATTTATTATTAGCAGCTTTTCCTGAAAGTGAGAACGGAGAAAAGCTTCAAACTAGGAACTAATAGAAACGAATAGAACTTTGGGGTTATTTATCTTTTTCATTTGTTAGTGCCTTGCTACCATTCAGTGAGCTGAACATGGATAATTGAGAGTCTGCCATCAAATAAGGGTCCTTGAAATTACAGTTTTAAATATAAATGATTGTAAAGTCAAAGCATACACACATACTAACTTGTAGTTATAACAGATGGAATCAAAGATATTTTTACTTATTCAGGAATATGTCATTTCTTTCTACTCAGCCACCATTTATTTAGTTGCTAAGCAATTGAAGATATGAAGACATATAAAGAAAGAGTATATTGCCTTCAGGACTATTAAAAAGACATGAGAAAGAGAAAGAGAGGAAGAGGGAGAAAGAAAATATATTCATATGATCCACAGTCTAGGACTACGAAAATTCAACTTATAAAAATTGCACTTGGTTGCAGGATTGGCAGAATAACTGAAAATATGCTCTTAAAGGAATATAATAAATAGTTCTGTCAAAATACCACTCCACGTGATTGGTAAGCAAATACCTTTGCTCTATATAGAAACCCATAAGCCCCCCCTCTTTCTATGTCAACTTAATATTTGTTAATAATTATGTGAAATATACATCTGAAAACCTTCTCTTTCTTCCCCCTTTTCACCTTCCTGTAGATGATTGTGTGCTATATGTGTGTCCAGTTTTCTGGTTTTTTTTTGGGGGGGGTTGCTTATTTTTTGTTTTCCCGGAAACTATGTAAGATGGCTATATCTCTCAGATAACCCCATCTGCTTTCTTGGGGGCTTCTTAAAATAGCTATCAGCCAATTATCATATTATGGGGTTAAAGTTTATACCTCACTTTTCTCAGCAAAATACCATGATGATCTTTATTTATATGATTTTTTTTATCACAGACCTATTATTCAGTATTGGGATTATAGATACAATCATGAGACAGTTACATCTCTGTTACTTACTTTTTCTTGTTCAAATTGTTGTTTGCAAAACTATAAGCATCCACAAGAGAGGATTTGGGTGGGGGGAGGACAGCCCTTTGGCTGCCATTTAATATGTTCTAAATATGGAAATAAAAGAAATCTTCAAGCATGAGCGTAGTCTGCCATCCCTTAGATAAGGTATGGAGGTACATGTCTTTCTATGAATTGCCTCTGCTCTTGCCTGTAAGAAAAACGTGCTGTTTCCTCATGCTCCCCAGATCTTTCTGTCCCTGTGACCTGTGACAATCACCCCCATAGGTATTTTATCTCCTGGGTCAAGACTCCCTTTGGCGCTATTCTGAGTCTCTTCTAGTCTTTATCTTCCAACTGTTGAAATTTGAAACTGTAATTTGGAAACTCAGATTCCATTCTGTCATCTCTGTTTCTTAAGCACGTTTTACTACAATGGAACTGAAAATTGTTATAAAATTTAAACAGTTCTTTGTAGGAATTTCCATTCTCCCATGTTCACCTTTGCTGTTGTGAAAAGTTGAGCCAACATTTTCTTGTGCTGTTGCCTACAAGAGTAACATAATAGCCCATTAAAGGAACTCTGTCTTTTGAAAAATAGGTTTTGCTCTGATGAAAAATACCATATACTACCACGATAATTTCCTGCTCTTGGACTAGTAGCTCTCACCACCATAGAGAAGTAAACTGATATTTATTTTCAAAGGAGAGTGGGTAGAGCTGTGATATAATCCTCTTTTTAAACAAATACGAGAGTCATAGAGAGGCACTGCCTTCAATATAATCGTAATACATTTGTGTAACGTATACTGTTACCTAAGACAGAGTTACAGCTTAGCACTTCTATCGCTAGAGAAGAAATAGTTGGGTGAAAAAAATCAAAAAATAATTGCCTCTAATGGAAAGCAGGGACGTTGGATAACAGGAGAAGCATAAATAACCTCCTCATGATGTAAAATGATCTTCCAATGGGCTTTGTCATTGTATCATACATTTTCCTGAATAGTTGCCAATAAGATCCTTAGTTCTCAGAGGCCACGAGGCCATGGATATTAAATCCATCCACCTATTTTGCCATATTTTCCTTTACCAAATAATGGCTAACTTTTAATGAACATTCCACCATTGTTAAGATCCTTATCTGCTAATTACTTTGTGTCGGACCTGAATCCTTCCATGCCTGTTTCCTTGTTGTTAAATCTGAAAGAATAAGTAATTCTTTCCTCATAGTTTACAGGATTCTTGCAATGATTTATTCAAACACTCTGCATAAAATATATAGAACAGGCCTGGCACTTAGTAAGTGCAAGTAAATATTAACTTATAAATAAAGAAACTCATTTAATTTGCCCCAAAGCCCTACAAAGTAATTATTGTCTTCATCACTGCATCTCATTTCCAGATACAGATATTAAAGCTCAGAGAGGTTATTTACCTTACTCGGTCTTAGAGCAGAAAAGCAATGGTGTTAGGATTTAGTTCTTAGTTCGGTTTATTCCAGACAAGGCTACTAAGCCACTGACATCGTCTCTCTCATTTCCTGAGTGGCCACTATACAGAAGCACTTGTCAGGCCTTAGGGACACACGTATAAAGTTTTAGTAGAATGACTCCAAGCTTGACAGGCAGCCAAAATAGTTCAAGTGCTGGCTTTGTCATTTCTACTGGGACCTCATTAATTAATCTCCCTGAGGTTCAATTTATTTATTAAAACAGTGGAGATAGTAATAACTATCTTCCAATATTAGATGATGCATGAGAAAAAAAAATTCTGTGGGGCACCTAACAGGTGTGCTAAAATTAAATTTAGGAAGTACTAGTTATTGGTCATCAACACAGCACTCTGCTAGGCATAGAAGATGCAAAGTTGGCAAAACTGACCCTTATGGAAGTTGAACACTAGGTCTGAAGACCACTTTCTAAACTGATTACAAAATGGACTCCATAAACACATTTTAGTAAATGTCACAGAGAAGTACAGATCAGTCAGCAAGTGTGCTGAGGGATCAGTTTACTTTGTTGGCGCCATGATTGGGGGAAAAAAAGCATCAAGATCACTCAGATATGGAGATGTCAGGTTTTTGTTAAGGGATAGAACATCAACTGTAAACAATTCTAGACTTAAAACTAAGGGTTCCTCCACCCATTCTCCTGAGAAACTCTCGGTAATTGAAGAACAGCCCGTGAAAGGGAACTTAACCTGTTAGGGGCATATTTTGATGCATTTTCTGGACTCTAAGAGATAGTGACTTACAATTGGAACTACAGAAATTAGGAACTTCCTAATCAGGACGATATTTAATTTGATCACAAAAATGTTCAAGCTGTGCCCTTTGGAGTAGGTACACACTGATATTTTCCCCTTCCCATCCACAGAGCCCCTCAAACAGCCTTTTTTCATCATTCAGATAATAAAGCAAACTCCTTTATAAATAAAGAAAAATATTTTTCCTTACACCAAGAAAGCTAATTCAATTTCCAAAATCCGAAAGTGGATGGGAGAACATGGAATTGAAGAAAAATTTTAGTTAACTGTTTAATACTAATGCCTGCTAAAACAAAATGAGGGCTAGAGATGTTACAACACCCCTCTCCTGAACATTGAGCATGAGTATTCTCTCTTAAATTGAATAGATATATTTTTTTAGAAGCTCAATGAATTAAATCTGTTCTACTCTGTGATGGGATTATGGCATAAGCTCTTAAGAAAGGAGCTATATTATTTGCCAGTTTTAAAATTTTAATAAGTGTAATTTAATCAGACTGTGCAATGGAGTAAAAAAAGATTCTCCTTTGTTTTCTTTGCACATGATTATGGTTGAATGAAAGAGAGTATAAATGATTTATAAGGTTTTATAACTTCAGTAACTGGATTTCTACATTACTAAAGAATGACAAAAGATAAAAATAACCACATTTGTTGGACCATAGAATCTTTTCTTGAGATACTTTATTTCTTTATTACATTTCTAAAGGAACTTGCGTTTGGAGATTTTCTCGATTGAACAGTTAAATTTTTCTAATGGTAAAAATGATTTGTAAGACATAAAATCATAATAAAAATAAATCAGTGCATATCATTACTCAGCAAGAACCACTGTTAAATTTGCAGTAAGTTCAGAAAGTTCTTTTGAGCATCCAAATACATTGTGATAACATTGCTCATACTATTCTCTTGGAGATTCATAGTATTTCTATTCAGGGTTATGTCTCTCCTTCCATTCCTATTATTGCTGTTTGAGCCTTCTTCTTTCTTTTCTAATGATCCTTGTTTCAGCTGAGTCTGTTCTATTAGCATTTTCCCCAAAAAACAGTATTTGGTTTTGTTGGTCAGGTCTTTTTTAATGGCTTATTAATTTCTATTCTTGAAAACATTATTCCTTTTTTCATACTTTTTGTATTTACTCTACCTTTTCAGCTAATTTAAATTGAACTTCTAACATTTATCTTCAATCTTTCTTATTCATTTTAAAAAATGCATGCCTAGATATAAATATATTTTAATATAAGACTTTAATTTTATTGCACAATTTTTTGCTATTTAGTAATTCCATATCTCAAAAAAAAGAAAAAGTGATTATTTTTTCTTTAACCCAAGACTTTTAGAAGAGCATTTAGACTTTTAAAAATTTTTAAATTTTTATTTCAAAATTAAGTTAATTGTTTAAATAAGAGGCTATGTTCTGAATTATACTTTGTCAAATACGTTAAGCCTTTCTGAGAGCTTATAGTACCCTAACATAAAGGTGTGTTAATTAAAAATTAATATATAGGGGCACCTGGGTGGCTCAGTGGGTTTAGCCTCTGCCTTCGGCTCAGGTCATGGTCTCAGGGTCCTGGGATCGAGCCCCACATCGGGCTCTCTGCTCAGCGGGGAGCCTGCTTCCCCCTCTCTCTCTCTGCCTGCCTCTCTGCCTATTTGTGATCTCTCTGTCAAATAAAAAAAAAAAGTTAATATATATATTAGTTGTAGGTTAATTTTTTTAAAAAATGTGTATTTTGTGTTCATTTGGCTCCATAATATATATTATTTAAATCTGGATCATTTTATTATAAGATCGAACATTATTTTTTCTGATTTTTTTATTATGAAACTGTGTTTAAAACATCTACAATAATTGAAATGTGTCCATTTATTTTGTATATGTAAGATTTTGCATTACCATATTTGTTTCTATGTATTATTGCTTAAAATAAAAAGCATCAGGGTGCCTGGATGGCTCAGTTTGTTAAGGGTCATACTCTTGATTTTGGCTCAGGTCATGATCTCAGGGTCATGAGATAGAGCCCTGTGCACTGGGCTCTGCGCTGGGCTTAAGCCTGCTTAAGATTCTCTTCCTCTTCGTCTGCTCAATCCTCCCAATAAAAAAATAAAATAAAATAAGATATATAAAACAAAAAGCATTAAATTGGTTAAAGAAGGACTCACACTAACAAAAAAAAGCTATTTGACAAGAAGTAGTCATATATACAACTTCTAGAAAATACAATATTTTTCTGATGGCATTGTTAGATAGTATGCTCGTGTCATTTATTTTATTTTGTTTGGTGTTTTTTGTTTGTTTGTGTCCCCTCCACATTTTTATTTAAATTTCAGTTAGTTAATGCAGGTATAGCTTCAGGTATAGAATTTAGTAATTCAGCACTTAACATACAACACCTGGTGTTCATCACAAGTGCACTCCTTAATCCCCATCACCTGTTTCACTCACCCGTCCCCCCACCTCCCACCTACTTCCCCTCTGGTAACCATCTGTTTGTTCTTTAGAGTTAAATTTTCATGCCATTTAATTGCATATATTTCTAATTCCTCTATTTTTGTTATAGAATATAGTGCACTATACTGTACTATGTAGAGGTGTTAATGAGCAGAATACACACACTGGAAATTTTTTATCCGGTTTGTAAATATGTCTTAAATTTATTATGTACAGATATATTTAATATAATTTTGCCATATTTTTTCCTGCTTAACATTTTTGTTTTATTTTTTCTTTTCTCATTTTTATATATTGCCTGTTATTTACCCATTCCTTCCTTAATATTTCTAGATTGTATTTGTCATGTAAATGCCTAATGATATTTTCCAATGATTATTTATATTGTCTCTTATTTACCTTCTACTCTTTTGAAATCTCTAGATTGTTTTTGTAATATAAATGTGTAATGATATATTTTTTGACTGAGGTTTTTTCCTCCTACAAAATAATCTACCCAAATTTAACATTCTCCATTTACTTCTGTTAGGTAGATATCTTTTACTGTGGTCCAGAATTTTCTTTCACTCTTCATAACCATAAAAACTACATTACAAAATTATTTTTAAGTAAAGAGTTAATTTGACTGACTTATACG
Organism: Taxidea taxus jeffersonii; assembly: GCA_003697995.1. Classification (NCBI taxonomy): domain Eukaryota; kingdom Metazoa; phylum Chordata; class Mammalia; order Carnivora; family Mustelidae; genus Taxidea; species Taxidea taxus. The sequence continues at coordinate 12,121 of ML111902.1, forward strand.
ATTTCTTGTACAATTCTTTCTTTTATCTTGGACTTTCTCTTGAGTTTTACAGAGTTTTGTTTCATTGTACCTGATTAATTTTTTTTTAATATTTTATTTATTTATTTGATGGAGAGAGAGAGAGAAAGCACAGGTAGGCAGGCAGAGTGGCAGGCAGAGGGAGAGGGAGAAGCAGGCTCTCAGCTGAGCAGGGAGCCCCAATGTGGGGCTCCGGCCCAGGACTCTGGGATCATGACCTGAGCTGAAGGCAGCGCTTAACAGACCGAGGCACCCAGGCACCCCTCATTGTACCTGATTCTTTCACAGGATTTTTATTTACTTTTTAAGAGATTCGGTTCTTTCGTAGATCTCATTGAGCTTCCCCAATTTAGTTGTTTTAATGCTTTGTCAGACTGAATCAGAGAACAAATTTTTTCTGGCGTGAATTCTTATTTCAGTTGTTGCTTTTATTGACAAATTTAACATATGATTTCTTATTTAGTTGTGGAATTCAGTCGGGTTGTTAAATATACTAATGAGCTAAAGCCTGAAATCATACAAACACAAGTAAAATTGTAAGTTGATAAATATCTCTAGAAGAAAGGAGTGAAACATTAAAGGAGCTCAAAGCCCCAAAGAAGAACGAAGTCTCCAGAAGTCCATGAAGAGTAAGGCTGGTCTGTGCTAGGAAGATGCACTTATGGAGGAATGTGTTGGGCACAGCCAACACTTAAAGGAGCACACAGTTATTACCTGTCCATATGCCAACTGAAGAGATTCTACTCAATGCCTATAACTTCCATATACTCACAAACAAATCTAAAACAGAGTTTACAACTGACAGCTTTAAAAAACACTCCTTCCCCCAATTTCAGCATCACAATGCCATAAAATTTGACATTTTGTTCAAATAAAGACCCAAAACGGATATTCCTTAGAGGCAGGCAGCTTTCCTACTTCTAGCAATGGAAGCACACAGGTTCTTTCCACATGTAGTTCCGCCTTTCCTTGGAAACTCAGTCTGGCAGATGCAGGATGGGAGAGCAGAGAAGACACAGCCGTCTTACACTCTGTGGTCTAAGAGCCATACAAATCCCATAAAAATTGCCCCCAATGCAAAGTTGGTTACAAAATCTTATCCCGGACCGGACAGCTGGACAGCCTCCTAGAAACAACCGCCCACCATGGAAGTGGGACAGCATTTTACATTTGACAGTTTGCTGACTCTGCCACAGAACCCTGAAAACCAAAAGATTTCATCCATAGACATGCCTTAATGACACCCTTCTAAGCAGTAACATGTTCACCTACCCCATTTTACATTATCGACACTGGTGAATAGGCAAGAGTTTATCCTTATCGTTTCCATTTCCCAGGATCTGTTGTATTAGTAAGCTTTCCCTACAAAAATTCATTTTTAAAGACAAGTCCAAGACACATTTACCCTAGTCACTGATAAAGAAAAAGAGCTAAATGGTAGAAGGGGGGGGGGGCATTTTTACTTTGAGGAAAACTCTGTGGATGTAAGCCAAAACTTTGACTCTTCTACCAGGAGATGATTTGGTAGGTGGGCAGACCTGAGAGGAACATTTTCAGGGATTCTGTCCTTCCCCAGGTGGTAAATTACCCCGACCACCACCATTACTTTTGTTCCCTTTAGGAATCGTGTTTTGAGAGAATAGGGTTAATGACGAGACCATATGTCAATTTCAGAGATATTAGAAATTTTTAGAACATATTTGCTCCTTTTTGTGATTCACTTAAGTTCATTTCTGGAAAATGCATTTGAGGTAAGAAAGGTCTTACAAGAAGTCTTGAGGTTTATCCCCTAGGCTGTTTTTTCCTTTTTTCCTTAAATTAAATAGATAGCACAGACACACAAAAAGTGCATTGCCTAATTACATTTTTGCCAAGAACATGTACACACTGTTAATACAGCATGAAATGTTTTTTTTTTAGGAATTGTTTAATAATTGCTAACTTTCCCTATGATTATCTTCCAAGCCTCAACATTTTCCTTCTAAGAGATCTATTGCCTGTTATGAACTGTTACTCTCTTCCCTTAGCTGTTCAATAGCAATTTAAGGGCAATTTAAAATTTAAGAAGTAATTATGAAGAAAAATTAAAAGAGTGGTCTTCACATTACTCACTATACAAGTTAATTTTCGAAGTAAAAAAATATTTTTCATAGTAACAGTTTCTCTGACAGAATTTCCCAATATAAAATGCATATAAAATATTAATGCTAAAAGCTAAAGAAATGGTAATGGGAACTTTTTAGAATTTAAAGCAAATTATCATGATTAATTTAGCTTCACCTCTAAGCAATACTGGAATGTAGCAAATGTGGACACCATTATCACTCATATTTTGTCTTTGCTAAAAATTACTATTTTGAGTGCTAATGTCCTGAGTACCCTATGTTTCTATCGGATTATTTTCAAAGTGGTACATTTGGAGGTGAATGTCTAAATGGAACAGCTTTATGCATGTAATTTACTTTTATGTCCTGATTTTTGTGCTAATACAAGGTAGATACAGAGCTGACTTGCTATCTGGATATACATTTTACATGTAGACATATTTAAAAATAATATTATAAAGCAGACCTCTGTCATATCCTAAACAATGGATGTATCAAAAAGATGTGAGGGGCGCCTGGGTGGCTCAACTGGTTAAGCGACTGCCTTCTGCTCAGGTCATGGTCCCAGAGTCCTGGAATCGAGTCCTGCATCGGGCTCCTGGCTCAGAAGGGAGCCTGCTTCTCCTTCTGACCCTCTCCCCTCTCATGCTGTCCCTCACTCTCTATCTCTCAAATAAATAAATAAAATATTTTTAAAAAGATGTAAAACATACCTATACCGTATGATTCAGAATATTCCAGTGTATTGAGACAGGCATCTTCTTCATGCTGGCTGATATAAGATGAAACGTGGAAAGTATAGGAAACTAGGAAGATCTGAATTCTAACTTATTTCCCTGAATTAGTTGTGTGTCATTAAGCTACCAACTCATTTCTCTGTGTCTCCTTTCCTTCATCTAGTTTAGGCCAAATTCACAAGTTTGTTAAAATGATGAAAATTTGATACACATTAGTATATACAACTGTCTATCTATTACAAATTGGGTTCTTCACTAACAGTAATTTGTAATTGTCCAACAATATCATTGCCATGCGTGAACAAGACTTAAGCAGCCCTCCTCCAAGCATGCAGCAATTATGGGGGAGATTTGTTGCTGCACAGTCGTAATTATATTAATGTGATCATTTCACCCACTGATATGTACGATTCTGGGCTGACTGATGCATCTGTGACACATTTCTTTCAAGACTATAGAAAATGACTGTAAAGATTGCACAATAAAGAGATAGCCAAAACGTTGGCAAAATACATAAAAAATATTGAGTTCTCTATGCCAGTGCCTTCCACGTGCAAGCACGTTTAATCTCCACAGTGGTTTTATTAATTAGGTTATCATTAGTTTTTATTTGATTTGAAAAAATATTTCATGTGCATAATTTTGATTAATTATAATCATTGAATCATACACACACATAGCTTTCTTTTTAGTTTACTTCATATTTGTTTATTCATTAGTAGTGTAATAAGCACCACAAACTCACCGCTGCAAATAAAATACCTTGAAAATAATCTCCACGTATATACACACATGCCCTTCACCCTATCTACCCCCTTTCAGAAGCAAGCATCCTCCCAAATTCCATGTCAATCACCCATTTGATTTTTTTTTAAATATATTTATTGTTTCAGGGGTGCCTGGGTGGCTCAGTCAATTAAGTGTTAGACTCTGGATCTCAGCACAGGTTTTGATCTCAGAGCTGTGAGTTCAAGCCCCAAGTTGGGCTCCATGTTGGGTGTGGAGACTACTTAAAAAAATAATAATATTAATAATAATTGTATTTATATATAGTTTAAATATGCATTCCTAAAATAAAAAAACACTGTTATATATATTTTTTTTAAATTTAATAAAATGTATCATCCTTTCATTTGTTAAAATTATTTTTTTCCACTTTCCCATTAGGATGCTAAGATCCATCCATATTGTTGCATATTAATGTGTAGTCAACGATTTTATATAATAGCCCAATGTATAAATACAAACAGCTTTTTCATCAATTCTCCTTTTGGTGAGCATTCTGGTTGTTTCTACGTTTTTGGTATTGTGAGTGGTGTTGCTATTACTATTCTTTTCCATTTACTGAGTTGTAAACATTGAAATTATCACACAACATGGCAGCGAATATCCAGCAATATATTTGAATGTCTAAATTTAAGAAGCGATTTCTCTGAGGTAGTTGCTCTGATATGTGCTTCCATAGTCGATGGAGAAGAAACCAAGTGCCTGCAACATGAACACTTGATATTCAGACTTTGCTTGTCCATCAAATAGATACTAATGGTACTTCAGCATGGTTCAGATGTACATATTTCCCTAATCATTTATAATCTTCAGCATCTCTTCACATATTTAGAAGCCAGATGTTTCCTTTCTGTGAGACATATATTCATACATTTTCTTATTTTTCTATGGAATTCTGAGCTTTTAAAAAAAACACTTGCAGAAATCATTTTTTATGTATTTGTTTTTTTATGCACAGATGTATTTTTATTTATAATTTGCCTTTTTACTTTCTTTAAAGTGTCTTTCAGTAAGCAAAGTTTCACAATTTAATATAGTCCTAGATAACATTTTATTTTTTATGTATTGTTAACACTTTTTGCATCTTGTTTAAAAATTTCTCCCTACCCTAAGGGCTAAAAAGACTTTAACTAAAATACATTTATCTTTATAGTCCACCATTTTTTTTTTCATTTTTAAGATGTCTGGATTTTATTTTTGTACATGGTATGGAGTAGGAATTTGGTTATATCTTTTATCTATAAATAACTATTTCTCCCATCTCCAATTACTGAATAGATTTGTTTTTTTCTAAATCAATGCCATAGAACTTTTGCTATCTATCAAAATTCCACTGAAACAGTGTTTTGACTGCTGCTATCCCATTGTTCACGTTGTTCTTCAACCACATGGCTAACATCATCCACTTTTACCAGCGTTATTGTGCTAAATCTAAGTCTTGGCCCTAATATTTTTGTTTCTGATCACATTCACAGTCCCATATGTTAACTATCTTTTGAACTAATTTGCTCCTTGAGTGACTTTTGTTTTGTTTTGTTTTGTTTTTGTTTTGTATTCATTTTTGCTTTGGGGGAGTTGTTTCTTTGTTTGCCATAGACCCACCCTGTATGGGCTACTCTTTCAAGCAGTGTTTTTTGAGGATGGGCTGGCTCAGAATGTAAGATCCCAAGGGAACAAAAACTTGATGTCTGCCGATCTTTGCCCGACCCAGGTCTTCAGGCAAAGATTTCAATCTTTGGTTTCTGAAACAAGTACCAGTAGGAGAAGATCCTCATTTGATTAACATTTATTGGCTCTAAAGTTTTCAAGAGAAAAATATGAGGAAGTGACTTCTGGATTAGTTCTCATCTCCTCTCAGACCTGGGGTTCCTGCTCCTGCTCTGCTTTCACTTCTAAGACATTTGGTTGAAGAGCTGTGTCTACATGGGAATAAGAGAAGGCACTGTTTGTTCCAAGGCAATTTCCCAACAGCCTTACTGGACTGCTTCCTTATTGTAGATGAAAGCCACTACCTCAAATCTACGCATGTGCATCAATCCAAAAGAGCCCCTCAACAATCCCAGGATGTCTTATCATTTTCCCCTCAATAATTTCACATTTCCTCTTTATATGCCCCTCCACAGCTGACCTGGCAGAGGGGGTCAGCAGGTCAAGTTAGTGATATATCTTACTAGAAGCAGAGCCTCTGGTCTAGACATCAATTGCCATTTTACAGATGAAGAGATTGGGGTTCTAGAAGGTTGAGTTTGTTCCTGGTCACAGAGCTATCAAATGGAACAGCTGTAGGATAGCAATGTTCCAAAACTGACTGGCTTGGTTGACTCCACAGCTTGAAGTTCAAATACCTTTGGACATTTCCTTTCTAAGAAACTACCATTCTGTAAATAGGAGTGTTAATTTTTTCTACAGTATAATTAAAAGAACAGCATCCACTTGCTGGAACTTGCTGGAAGTGATGATTATATTTTCAATAAGTAGGCAGTTGAATGCCACAGCCATGAATACATCAATGATTCTGTATTTTCAGATTTTCTCAAATCTAGTTGGTTCCGCCAAAATTGAAATCTGACTTTCTTCTCCTTCACAAACATGTAAAATGACAGGTGGCACTGGTGATGATGATTTATTCTTTCTGCTATTTATTTCCAGAGTTTTGTTGTTGTTGTTGTTGTTAATAATCTGAGGCTAATAAACTAATAATAAGGAAGCTGAACAGTCAATCGTCCTTAGTGAGGGTAGAGAGGCTATACTTTTGAAATTCATATAAAGGGATAGTTAAGAAGTTCAAAATCATAAAAGTTCTCTCCGCAGTTCTCAGCTTCAGGGACTGAGAGGGTATTAATGTTTGAGAAATGTGGTTTTCATCCTGGCTAGTTTGTTTTTCTTTCCAGGTATAAAATGACAAAGTAAAACAAAATAAAGACAGTAGAAAAGAAATATCTCTGTTTCTTAGGAAATAATATTCTTAACCCTTAACCAAGACCCAAATTTAATTTTTATTTTTATAGACCAAAACTTGGAAAAACAGTGTAATGCTGCAGATGGTGAGTGAAGAGTAGGGCAAGGCAGAATTTTATAAGTAGGCATGGCCAACACAGACCAGTTGTCAGCATAGCAAGACACATAGGTACTATCTGTGAAATGACCAAATCCTTGCCCAGGGACAGTCCTTCCTGCCTGTGGGGTCCCTGTTCATTATAGGGGGAGGTGGAAAATGCACATGGAAAACATGCAATTTTGAAAACAGTTGCTGAAGAGTGTGTACATTTCTTTTTAATTTCAAAAATCTATTGGGAATTCTATCACATATATTCTTTCAAATTTTCAGAGCTATTTTTCTCCATTATATCATATGTTTTATAAAATAATTCCATATATAGACTTAAAAACTCCCCCTAGGTTAAATTTATATTAAAAGCCTAAGAACATACAGGAAAATGCTTCAAATTTGAGTTGACATTGGCCATCCTAACTCAGAAAACTTTTGACACCAAAACGAAAAGAGTAATAGATCTAACTGTATCAAAATAAAAAAGTTGTGGGGTGCCTGGGTGGCCCAGTCCATTGTCTCCAATTCTTGATGATGGCTCAGGCTGCGACCTCAGAGTCCTGAAATTGAGCCCTACCACAGGCTCCACAGTGGGTGTAGAACCCGCATAACATTCTCTCTCACCCTCCCCCTTTGCCTCCTTCTGGCCCTCTCCCCGGCTCATGTGCTCTCTCTCTCTCTCAAAAAATATAAATAAATAAATAAATAAATAATAAAAGTAAATAATAAAAATTAAAAAAAAAATAAAAAGGTTGATTTGGGAAAAATACAGTAAAAACAAAGTTAAAGGATAAACAGTCAGGGGTGTCTGGGTGGTCAGTCTAAATGTCTGATTTTGGGTTAGGTCATGATCTCAGGATCTTGGGGTAAAGTCAGCAAAGAACCTCCTTCTTGCTCTCTCCATCCCCCTACTTGTGCTCTCTCTCTCTAATAAATAAATAAATAACATCTTAAAAAGAAAGAAAGAATGATAACAACCAAATGTAAGAAAAAGTTTGTAATACTCATGAAACACTCCTGAAAGCTGACTAAACTATTCCATAATGATGGTGTCTTGGTACCATTTTATGAGGCCAAGTGACCTACAGTAGAATCACAGTGAATGTAAGTTCTTGATCTGCATCTCCCAACTACCTTTGAGATAAGCAATCTCTTTTGTGCCTCTTAGGTAAGAACTCTCCAAGAAGCTAACTGAAACCCTGTTTTTTCATGTGAATTGACCCACCTGGCCCAAGAACCCCAGAGCACTCCATCCACAGACCCTAACAGAGGCATGGGCCCAGGTCCTAGGCTCTCTGTGTCCACACTTTTCCTTGACCTCCCAGCCTGGCCCCTTGAGTCAGGCCGAGTCCCTCTGGCAAGACTCATGGGGAATGAACACCTCTCTTTCACTTTCCTGGGCTTGTACTTAACACAGGTGAACTTAACAAAGACATCACAAACAAAAAGGGTTAATATAATTAGTACCAAAATCATGCATATGACAATTATATAGCAAATAGCTTATTAGAAAAATCCTTGTTAGATTAAAATTTTGAAAAGGTTGCCAACAGGCAAGTCACAGAACAGGAAACACAGAAGGTGAACCTCCTGAAGAAGACACATGATGTCAGTAGGCAGCACAGTGAAAAGAAAAATGACAAGGAAATATCAGGGACACATTGTCACTTTCTAATGGTGTAGAGACATGGGTGTTACACAAGGTTACTAGGGTTTCAAATTTTTGTCGACCCTTAGAAAAATCACATGGCCTTATCAATTAAAAATATTCAATGGTAATTAATGCCTTTGAGAGAGAAATCCTATCAACACAAATATAATACCAAAGAATAATATTCATACATTCATGTATTACATCCTTGCATAAAATAAAACTAAATGTCAATCTAAGAAAAATTTTTCAGTGAATTATGGTGTAACTACACAATAGAATATCATGTAGTTATGAAAATCCTGTGTTAGAAGAAATAGGTGCATCTGGAAATATATGATGATCAATGGTTGGCTGATGTAAACAAGTTAGAGGCTCCTAGGTAAAACACGAGGATATTTATGTTAAAGGGGGACAAATATTTATATAAGCATAGAAAATATTGTGAGAGAGACATCTAAACCTTTAAAAATTAAATCTCGGATAGATGGAATTGAAATGGAGTTTAGTAGGGATTACTATATTTTGATCTCTGAATTATGCGAATATTGTAAGGGATTATAATATAGTTGTTAACAGAAATAAAAGTATATACATGTATCCATATATATGTGTGTATATATATATATATATATGTGTGTGTGTGTATCTGTAATAAAACACAATATAAAAAGAGGAAGAAGAGAGCATAATGAAAATCAACTTTAAAACAAGCAGTAAGAGAGCAAAGGCAACAAGAGAAATTTTCTCCATGGAGGCTAAGGCACTATCTGGCCACAAAAGCCAGACACAACAGAGAACTGAGCAGACGTCCACATCTGTCTCTTTCCTTAATATAGCCTTGAGATGGGACGCCTGGGTGGCTCAGTTGGTTAAGTGGCTGCCTCCGGCTCAGGTCATGATCCCGGCGTCCTGGGATCGAGTCCCACATTGGGCTCCTTGCTCGGCGGGGAGCCTGCTTCTCCCTCTGCCTCTGCCTGCCTCTCTGTCTGCCTGTGCTCGCTCCTGCTCTCTCTCTCTGACAAATAAATAAATAAAATCTTTAAAAAATATATATAGCCTTGAGATATTTTTAGGGTGATGGATTTGAAAATTATATCTGCTTGCTTCTTATCCAAATATGGATATTAATGTTTTAGTGGTTAAGAATACTGTCCATTTCTTCAGTTAACAGTCTTCTATGCAATAAAATACTACTTTGACTACTATTGCTGCTAAATCTAATACTAAATTTAATGATTTTCTGATTGCTGTGAAGTGGACACTGGCACTATGCTGTCACTGTGTGGTCTAATTTGAAAAGTCACCCTGTTGGTTGTGCAGGATCGTGAAACTTGGTGTACAAAAAAGAACCATCCATTTAGAGAGTTTACATAACTCACATCTGGCCATCTAGCACATCTAGCTAGTGCATGTCAGAGAAGTTATGAACTGTGGGTCTCCTTGGCTTCTGAGCCTGAACTAGAATTTTTTTTTTTTTTTTTAAGGTGGAAGGATTTTAAGGAGCATTTCCTGCCTTACAGAAACATTGTCCTTCGTCACACAGGAGCCTAAGTATGGTGTAATTCCAAGGCTTAAACCAGCAACCTGTGACTGGCACACTTAAGACAAACACCTAATGAAAGAAATCCTTTCCACAGGAAGGATGGAGAACACTCATGAGGAGAATACACCAGAGAGAAGCCAGACCAGAGAAAGGCTAATCCTTTCCTGTGATGGTGTCTGTTACCTGGATTTACCCCAGGTCCTAATAACAGACATGGTTTAGGTGAGGGAAACAGGAAGGAATAGAACACACAAAATGTCCCTGGGGTCATAAATAGTACTGTTCCATCTCTTTAGAGTACTTTAGTCTGGAAAAGGAAAAGAGCTCTCTCCTTTTACATCAGTCCACTACACCATGCCCTCAGGGGCTCCAGAGGCAGCAGTCCTCAGCAGAAACCCTCCTAGTAGAAGTCCTGGCACTTAGTAGAAATCCTGGTCCCAGGCTGACATAGAGCAAGTGCTTAGGGTCTGGAAGACTTAGCAGGAGCCACCACAAGAGGCTCTGATGTCTTGTGGCCCCACTTGTTGCTCCTGGGATCCTATGTCCAAGCACATTTGATATCCCCCCAGGGAGACTTCTAGGAACGGACAGGGAGGGTTTTCTTCAGAGGCTTGGGTTAAGCAGAGAGAGGCAGGGCTCAGAGTCAAGGACATGTGGTTTATTTCAAGAAAAGTGTCTCACAGAAATGTGAGATGCGGAGAAACTGAGGACAAAGCCATTCTCCTCTTTCTTCCTTTCCCTAGCCCAGCTCTCCAGGTTTTGCTTTACTCATCTGAAAACCTGTCATTATTGTCTTACTTCTTCTTCTTCTTCTTCTTCTTCTTCTTCTTCTTCTTCTTCTTCTT
>ML111902.1:22867-94184 GCA_003697995.1 Taxidea taxus jeffersonii
TTCTTCTTCTTCTTCTTCTTCTTCTTCTTCTTCTTCTTCTTCTTCTTATGATGGTAGTGGTTCAATAACACGAGACCTATCATAGACACATGAGCAAATAGAGGGCTTATTTCAGTACAATGACAGGATCACTTCTGATCTCATATTAGTTTTTTTTTCTCATATTAGTTTTGAACATATTCCTTGCATATTGATACAACCTAGTGCACTGATTTTTTATCTCAATTTTCATAATTAATAAAAGAAAAACTGAAAAGAAAACAACCTCCCTAAGCAACTTGGAAAAATTAACCGCTAACTGTAAAACTCCACCAGAAATCATCCCCTTGGAATATACATTGAGTTGAGGGAAGATAAATAGAAGCCGACAAACATCTTAGAAATTCTGTATAACCATTTAATGTCACAGATCAGATGCAGAGAAATACTACAGGAAAAATACATTCCTCATATGGATCCATTGCTCTTCAACAGATTTTCAGGATTAAAATCTGGTGTAAGTAAGACTGTCAAATGGAGACATAACTCCATTGCACCAACAGATCACTTCATTTGTCTATTAAACCACAATTTCTTACATACAATTCTACCCCATCCACATCCAGTAGGACTTTTATTTCATCCTTATTTCAACAAAGTCAGATGCTATAATTCAGAAAATATTTTCTCCAAAAATAGATCTTACCACCCATAACACACATAGCAGCAGGGATCAATTGAGTGAACATTAGTCACCTCAAGTGTGGTATTAGTCTGTCATTTTCCAGAAAAAAATTTAGGAGGAGAATAGTTTATCAGTAAACATGTGAATTTTAGTCTCTTTTATAAGCATTAAAATCTTCTCCTGTTCTTAGCACTTTAAGTAGCTCCTGGGGTGTTAAAGAACAGGAATGGGTTTCATGTGAGCCCGCGACGAGCTCAAAACTTAAATTAAGAAAACAATATCACATGAAGAAGAACAGCAAATACAAGCTGATAAAATTATAAAATACGTGACATGTTGAGATGTTAAAGGGAAACAGAAAATAATTGTTAAAAGTCATATGAGTTTGGTCTTAAAAAGGTTTGAAGAAATGAATAAAGTGCCTGAAGAATTAAGGCACTTTCTTCAATCTAGAGCTTCCATGGTTTCTGATAATCAGGTAGAGCAGGAACCGTACCAGGAAGGCGCATGGATGCCAGGTCTTTGTTTAGGCACCTGCCTCTGTATGGTGGTGTCAAATCTCTGACTGGGTCAAACATCCATTTTTCTTTTTTTTAGAATGGAAATAACATCAAATTTAAATAAATTTTCTGAGGTTCAAATTAGGTGAAGGATGTAGAGTCTTCTTTTAAAAAGAGAACTGTTTTACAAATCTGTGCTGCTATTATTACATCTATTGGACTCAAATGTTACTAATCAAAATATTAAAAATATTACTCTAAGACCTCTTGGTTTAATTTATTTTTGATCTAATCTTTTATCATCAACCTTCACTATTTTCTCTTTAAATGTCATATTACTTTTAGTAATTTAGCAATATGTTCCTTCTACTAAGTTATGTGTTTGGGGTGTGTGAATTTTTATGTTTATGTATTAGGGTTCTCCAGAGAAACAGAACTAATAGGATAACTCTTATCTATATGTATATCTATATCGATGTCCCCTGTGTATGTACAGATATGTACCTATTTGTGTATGCACGTATGTGTATATATTTCATATTTATATATAGAAAGAGAGAGAGGTTAATGAAGAGTTGGGTTCTGCAACTACGGGACTACAGGGGTAAAATGTGCCATGGATCTGCAGTCTGTAGGCTGGAGACTCAGTAAAACCAGTGGTGTGATTCAGTTCTGAGTCCAAAGACCTGAGAACCAGGGGAGCCTATGGTGCTGATCCCAGTCAAAGGACAGGAGGGGATGAGATTTCCCAGTTCAATCAGTGAAGCAGGAAAAAAGAGGCAAATTCCTTCTTCCTCTGCCTTTGTGCTATTCAGGCCTTCCGTTGAAGAAGGCAATTTACTTTAAGGAGATGGTGGATTCAAATGCTAATTTCATCTGGAAACAGACACACCTAGACATAAGCTAGACACTTGGTGCTGTGCCCTGAAGTTGACACAGAAAATAAGGCAGAACCATGTATTCTAATACAACTTTGCTTCACTGAAAGCAATAATTAAAATATTAGTTCAATAATTGTCTTTCTATTAAAGATGGTCATTAATAGTTGTTGGAACTAACAAATTGGACTGGGAGCTCTGGACCTAAATTTTGCATGGGTCCACACTCCTGGTTGTTTAACAGTTGGGTCCTGACCAGAGAGTGACTTGAAGAGGAATCCTAGTAAGGGTGGCAGGACAGGGCTTTCCTGAACAGGCATGAATCGTGTCATTTCTCTTTGCTAATGCACATTCCTGCACTTAGTGTCATTTTAATTTTCTTTAAAAAAATCTGTAAGACCTCTACTCTACTCTCATTAACCTGGGTCACCTTATCTAAAATGTGTGGACACGACACCACCAAAGTTTGTAATGAAGTTGATTTAATTCCCTGTTCTTTCTAAATGTGGAGTTCATAGGTATGTGTCATATAACTTAAGCTAATAAGCAAAAATATTTTCATGTCCAAAACCTTAGTTAGCTGTAAAAAAAATGAAATTTTAAATGAAATACGATCTGCAGACTGGAATCTGAATGTAATATCTAATAACTTCATTTTACTCAGAAAGTGTGGTCCCCTCATGCCCATTGTTTCCATCTTAAAATGAGAAAATGAGGGGAATCAAATACCTTACAAATAAATTAATCATCATTAGAGAAATAATTACTGAGTATTTCTCATACTGTATAAATTTGTCCAGCTTTTTTAAAAAAAGATGTATCTGTTTTTCATCAATAATGTTTTTTTTTTTATTGATTAAGGGAAGATGAATGTTTTTGGTGAGTTGGTCAGATGAGGGGCAGTGTGAAGGGATAACGAGGAAGTGGTCACTCCATAGAGAATTGTGACCTTTAGTTCAAGAAAAATTGCATTTTCTTGGCCAAACAAATTTCCCACCTTTATTATAGCTTGTATACTCACCTAACTTATCTTGGAAAGCTTTTTGAAGCTCTATGCTAAATGTATGTGCAATCTGCACAACAGGGTTACCCACAACCTAGCCTAGCAGATGAAAATATACATAATATTAAGTCTCTTTTAATATTGGTCGTCAATCAATCAATCCCTGAAATTCATTTTTGAATTTTCTTTTTCTATTCAAGGAGAAATAATAGAAACATACTTTGCTGTTTAAGTTGTTCCTCTTATTTATTGGTTTATTTTATGGGCATGTGTGTGTGTGCACACGCATATGTGTGTGTCTAAATATTTGCGTTAAAGACTGTGTCCCAAGTAGAAGACTGCATTTTAGTAATATCACAACTAATATATTGGTCCTCAGAAGTAACTCTCTTCATAAAATACAGCTTGGGGGACGCCTGGGTGGCTCAGTTGGTTAAGCAGCTGCCTTCGGCTCAGGTCATGATCCCAGCGTCCTGGGATCGAGTCCCACATCGGGCTCCTTGCTCGGCAGGGAGCCTGCTTCTCCCTCTCCCTCTGCCTCTGCCTGTCACTCTGTCTGCCTGTGCTCGTTCGCTCTCTCTCTCTCTGACAAATAAATAAATAAAATCTTTAAAAAAATTAAAAAAAAAAAATACAGCTTGGACCTGAATCTAGTAAATAAAACAGCAAACAAAATTGGCATAATTGATCTCTAAATCCTGTGGCAACAAAAGAATAGAGTCCAAAAAGAAATCTTTCCTAATCTTGCACTTGATCACACTGTTATATGGATATCCCTCAACATAGAGTCCCAACAAGAAAACAAAGACTTTAATTAAAATTCTGTTAAAATTCAGGCAGAAATATAGACACTTCATTATATTCTGAAAGTCCCATGAGGGCAGAGAGCTGGTCTTCATCCGGTCTGGTTTTCATCACTACGGAACCCCTAAATTGAGTGCAATGACAGTCCCCTTTCCTGCCTCCCCTCCCCCCCCCCAAAAAACCTTAAATAAATCTTTTTTGAAAAGTGAATAAACAATGATATTTGCCTTTAAACCCTCTAAGCCAGGTCAAATAGGAAAAGGAGAATTTTTAAAAGTTCAGGGGTATCCGACATGTATTCACTAACAGTATAAACAGTAGATAAGCACATTGCTTTATCAATAAGTAAGTGCTACTCGTGTGTGAAAACACTATGGTGTCATGGTCTAACTACATCTGGTCAACAGTGCCCAGTCACTAGTGGTTTTGTGTTCTCACTTATCTTTGTACACTTATGCCAGTATGAAATGACTTGTTGATGCCTAGGAGATTCTGCCTACCAGCATATCAGCTTCTTTTTTTACTAAAACATCACTCTGCAGGGTCTTATCAGTTGAGGATACCCTTCTGAGTTTTCCAAAGGGACAATAGATTAATATTTTAAATGATTCTGTGCTACTGTATTTATGGCACTACAGTATAAATATTAATCACAACTACAATGAATGTTACATGTAAAATTATAATTTAAAAGATAATGAATAAATAATCCAAAATGAACATAATGTGATTGAATAGTAGTATTCTACCTAGCGCCTAATCAAAGTTCTGACCACTGATGCAAACCCTCTCTCACTACCAAACCTCACAGAAACATGCTGATTCCACAGGGAAAACATGTTAGTTGCCAAAAAGACTGGGCAGTGAAGACTTATTAGCATGCTCCCAGAATGGAGACTATCTCTCATATACTTCACTTCTGAAGCCACACATGAATATTTAACAGGACGGTTTTGAAAATATCCCTGTCTTTGTTGTTCAACCCATATCCCCAAAACATATGGGTGCACTAATAAATGTACTTTATTTTTTTCATAGATTTATTTTTTTACTTGAGAAAGAGAGAGGGAGAAAAGGAGAGAGAGCTGGAGAGGGAAGAGGGGCAGAGGGAGAGAATCTCAAGCAGATTCTGCCGTGAGCCAGAGATAGGACTGAGATCTTGACCTGAGCTGCAACCAGGAGTCAGATGCTTAACCGACTGAGCCACGCAGGTGCCCCAAAGACACTTCAAATTACACTTAGTAATCACTTCTTTACTCTTCATCCTTGCAGCTTCTGGCTTTGATGTGCAGGAGGTGATGGTGAACTTGTGTAATCAAGTTGGGACTGGACCGTGGAGGTGTTGGCTCCAGGATCCTTCTGATCCAAAGAGGGAGACTGTCTTGGAAGAAAGATTCAGGTATTCAGGAGAAAGTGATTTGTTTTGAAACATACTGCAAAGAAAAATCTGAGTCCACGCAGTTACAAAAACAAACAACAAACTTCCAACCAACCCTCCAGGTTATTAACCCAGCACATGATTTGATTTTCAGTTGTACAAATGCTGTCACAAGGAAGAGGAGAAAGTGAGAGAGAAAGCAGATGTCAGTTGATATCACCTGGAAGGTGATATACACTGGAATGGAATCAGCATTGATGAACTTCCTGGAGGCAACTAAAAAATGCAATCTCTATAAACAGGGGAAACAATCCTTTATTCTTCCTCTATCCTCTTTATTCCTCCCAACTTTTGTAACACAGGAAGGAAAATGAACAATTGCAAACATTTACATATACTAGATTCTCCAAATATCCCATAAAATAGACAGCTGATACATTTCCTTTGGACTTCTCTTCTTTGTCCTATCATGTAAGGAAAGATAACCCATTCTTCTGTAGAAACTGACTCTGGCATGCAAGAAGGCATTTGCATTCTTGGTTTCAATCATCCAATCCCAGAGAACTTCTATCCCAGTGTCCAACATCATGGAGACTTTTTCTTGTAAAGCCATTAGCTTTACACTAATTTCTCTCATATAGTTCTAATTCTGTGTTTTCAAATGCAAGGATAAACCTGTCAATGTACATGCATTAAACACATATAAATGCAATCAGTTTCTCAACAACAATGAAGGATTGGCCTGCAAGGTAGTTGTTATTAGCATCCTCCTTTTAACAGTGAAAAAACCATGGCTCAGAGTGAGCAACTTGCCTTTGGCACACAGGTGATAGTGGCAGATCAGGAATTTTTTTTTTTTAGAGATTTTTAAAATTTATTTATTGGACAGACAGAGATCACAAGCAGGCAGAGAGGCAGGCAGAGAGAAAGGGAGAAGCAGGCTCCCTGCTGAGCAGGCCTGATGTGGGGCTCCATCCTGGGACCCTGGGATCATGACCCAAGCCAAGGGCAGAGGCTTTAACCCACTGAGCCACCCAGACACCCCAGGTCGGGAATTTAAACACTTCACCCTTGAAAGTCTCTTCTCTTTCTACACAAACTATATGCTTTTACCTCCCAAGCCCAGTTTCCTTATATATGGTTATAAGAATTACATACATTATTGTGAAAACACTTTAAAACTTAAGCATAAACTCATACAAATCTAAAAATTAGTTAAAGCCAGATATTTAAGTTCATTGGTCCTTCATGGGTTTTTAGAATGAATGATAATCCCCCCAAATATTGAATTTTCAATTTGTTATTAATATTATTCCTGAAAAGTCACTGCTTCTCTTTCTCATAACTATCCTATTAATAATATTATCACTCACTGTGTCTTTAGGTTCCAAAGGAAAAACAGAAGCAAGCTTTGATATTATAAATGCTTGAAAGATCGTTGTTTCCCACATGTTGTAAATACTGCTTTTTGAATTCTACATCTCCTTGGCTTTCTCTTCTACTCTGTTCTCCAGGTAACATCTAAATACAAGTATCACTCTCCATCTATATAACATTTTTGAAATGGCAAAATTATGGATGAAAACAGATTAGCGTTTGCCAGGGCTTAGGGCTGGTGGAGCAAGAATACAACTGATAAAACTATGAAGAGGAGTTCTTTGTGGTGATACGATGGTTCCGTATCTTGATTGCAGAGCCAGTCACACAAATGTACACAGAAGATGAAATGGCCCCGAACTACATACACCCATTGTACCAATATCAACTCCCTGATTACACATAATGTCAGCATTGGGGGAATCTGGTGAAGGAATTTATTCAGTACTGTTTTTGCAACTTTCTGTGAAACTATAATCATTTTAAAATAATATTTAAAAAACCATCATCAAGATTAAGTCAACCTTTTTGGCCTATGTACCCCAAACTTTTTTTTTTTTTTTTTTAATACACAAACTAGGAACAATTGATTTGGTGTTTTAAAAGAATTCTAGAGATACATTCAGACATGTGCACAAAGATATAGCTAGAAAATGATTCATTATAGTTTTAGAAATATTAGGAACAGCTTGCCTACAATAGAAGGTTATTTCAATGACACGCTATTCACTTTTTAAATTATTCTATAAAAGGAAAGTCTGCCCAGTGACATTCAAAAATACACAAAAGTTACCTTTCAGAGTTGGAATTATTATGTTTTTAGCATTTTCATTTTGGCACTTTCCCCATTTTCCACTGTTCTACTTTTTCCTCCTATAACTAGTATGAGATAAAAGTTTATTAGATACAGGGCATATGATAGCTTATCTAGGAGAATGGAAAAAGGCCCTGAACTTCCCCTTGCTCACACTTTTTAAAGGGATGTTTACTGGTGTTTCCCAGTAAGTGATCCTGCACGAATGAGGCATCCATTTTCAGTCCTGATTAGTATTCTTCCTATGTAGATAGGATGCAGCCATCAGGGGAAAAAAGCACTACACCCAACTAAACAGAAAAACAGCTGACATCCTCAGACAGAACACGGGCCCAGCATACTCAGCCTAGACACTGTGAGCACAGGTGTTCCACTGCACAGGCAAAAGTGAAGACTCTACTTTTGTGCGAGAGCATGAGCTACGCCCACACCTAGTAATGTAGGCCCTCAGAGAAGCCGTTGATATCCTCCTGCATCCCAGGGGACCTGACCAAGAGTTGAATGTGACTTTCTCCAAGATCATTTGCTTAGTGATTAAAGGCGTTCCCTAGAAATACGGAACTAGAGATTTACATTGACCCACACTACATATCACTGATGGTTCTTCATATATCATTAGATATTATACATATTTTAAAGTGTTCATAAGATTTTGTGGGCTTAATCATTTGGTCAAATTTATGGAAGCCTTGCAGGTATAATTCTTTATAGGTAACTAGACTAAGGGGACACTCTTCACTATTCAGTTTGAGATTCTGATGTCCAAAGTCAAATGAAGCAGACAGGCAGTGGTCTTCCATTCTTATGGATGGAGAACACAGCACTGAGACAGACTTTTTCCATCACTTCACCATAGATAGGAGCCCTAGTGGGAAACAGTAGGATTGGGGGGAAATGGAAGCATCTTCTTTTTCCTGTTACACAACAAGCTTTTTTTCTGAGATAGCAGAAAATGTATGCATAAAATAATAGGCTAAATTGTTTTTAATATTTCCTACCAGTCAGAATTAAGAAGAGCTTTATCAGATAAATTGTGTCAGATCCATATGTCAAATATTCTAATATGATTAGAGAAGATAATGGAATTCTTCACTTTAACCAGAGACAATAGGATGAAAACATGATTGTTTATTCGGAGTAACGAGTGCATTCAGAAGAGCAGGGTTCATTGTGAGCAAGGTTAGTTTATACTGTATTCAGATATGACTTTCCCTAAAAATCTTTCTACTTTAAAACATTGTGAAGAAAAACAATTGCAATTTTTACGTCAAGATAGCTAGTTTCCTAATGTCAAAATGAAGGTATATGAAGAAAAATACATGTGAGGAGAATTATAAGCCTTGAATTTTGCATGAAACCATCTTAATATATAAAGAAAAAGAAAGTACATATGACGTACACAAAGCCCTGATTCATAGAAATCACACCTTTTATTTCCAGAACCACAATACGCTTTTTTTTTTAAATGAACAGAAACCAAGGCATTAAAAGAAAAAGGATGTAGAATGCTACAGTGAATGTTCCATCAATAAATGTAAGGATAGACTGAGGCTAAAGCCAGAAAATGACGAAAATCTATTAGTAAATGTACTAATAAAAGGGATTTCTTTAAGTTATATTGTGATTGGTAGTTTTGCTAACTTAAATGTGTGTGGGAAGAGATTTACAATTGTATTTCTATTATAATATTGGCTTACGGAATTAAGTATTCTATGATAATATTATTGCACGACCACTTTAAGAAGTTAAAGACACACACAGCTCAAATATACTAGAAATTTCGAACTCTTTAGTTGATTTCCTTTTTCACTATATAAGCATCAAAATATAGAGAAGCACACATCATATCAAATTAGATTACTGTTTACAAGTGTTTTAAAATTTTAGGAGGCAAATGCAGTTTTAAAAAGGTACCCTAGAGTAATTATATTTTGTTCATTCTTGACTAATTTAAAGTCAGTGTGACCTTTTCAAACGTGGTGGAATTTCTAATATTCAGAGAAAGACTGAAGAAGTAAAATTTATCTAATGCAAAAACTAAGCACATCTGGCTGAACATCCTTAAATTTTCTTTCCCTCTTTTTCTTTTCTTTTTCCTTTTTTCTTCTTTCTTTTTTGTTTTTGAAAGCAACCTGCCACATTTAGCTATTCTGTTACTGAAGCAAAGTATTACTCTGATGTGGGAGCACACCAAACAATATATGTCATGTATGCTCATGAATTGTGGGTTCAATCTTGTGCTCACTGACATCCATCCAATTTAATGAGGTGTGAAAGTGTACAACCATAAAAGCCCACAGAAGGAGTAGCCACTGGAATGGGTGAAAACAAATCCCTCTAGCCCAGTGGGCAAGCTGTGGAGGAGGGTTTCCATACTGAGACACAGACAAAACCTTCGGAGCAGGAGACTTCTGTGTGAGGAGTGTCCTTGAAGTAGGTAATGGTAGAGGGTAGTATGTATATATCCAGAAGCCAACTTCAATCACATTTTAACTTTGTCATGTAGTACATTCTATACTGTACGTCTCCATCAATACCTGGGACTATCTGGACCCTCTTTTGGGAAAGTAATGATCTCTTTTTTCTGCCATATCGTGTTGATATGTTAACACCCCACCACACATACATGTGGACACAGTCTTACACATGCACCCCCATGTACACACTTGTTCTTTACTTTTTCCAGTGAGAATCCTGTAGATTTTACAAAGTAAGAAAAAAGTAATAAAATTTCATATCATTCCATACAGTCTTATCCTATATGCCAGCCTACGTTGAAATTTTGTTCTCTGAATACCCCTACCTCACATTTACACCAATATATTCTGCACACGACCCCAAAGGGAAGGGCACTAGCAATGGTTGCACATGTGGCAGAAGTGTGTCCCCTATATATATGATATCTTAATATCCTCCAAGTCCTGTGACATATTATTAGTTCTATTATTAGTTCTATTTTACTAGGATAAAGAAATTAAGTCCAGTTATGATATGCACAATGATTAAAGCCTTACATATGGTATGGATGGTACCCAGGTTAAATTTCCCAGTGTTAATATAGTGATTTAGAATCATCTAGACAAATCAGAAAGCTAAAATAACAGTAAATATAATATGGTATAATATAGTATAGTATGGGGGCACCTGGGTGGCTCAGTCGTTAAGCATTTGCCTTTGGCTCAGGTCATGATCTCAGGGTCCTGGTCTAGCATTGGGCTCCCTGCTCAGCGGGAAGCCTACTTCTCTCTCTCTCCCACTCCTCCTGCTGATGTTCCCTCTCTCGCTGTCTTGCACTCTGTCAAATAAATAAATAAAATCTTTAAATATATATATAGTATAATATATAATATAAATAATAAATATATCAAATGTAATAGAGTATAATGTCTTAGTTTTCTGCTCCTATGTAAATATCTTGATAGCTGCTTTTGGAAAGTAATACTAATGTACATACTATATACAATACACTGCTTCATATTTGAAAGTAATAGAAGTTTAGTAAATGATTTTTTTAAATAGGTTTTTTAAAAGCAGGCAGGCATGGGATTAACTTCTCAATTATAGTGTACTAAGCATTGTTGATGCAGAATAATTTCCAAGCAGCATGTTTTTCCTTGTCCATCTCCCCAAATGGGTTATATGCTAAACTTAAGATTACCTCCTATGAGTACATTGTGCCTTGGACTGTTTTTTGTTCTTTTTTCCTCTGATTAGACTTCTGCATGCCTATCACTGACCCATTTCTAGCTCACAGAATGCTAACTGCGGTCGAAGGCCCAGTCATTCTGACTCTCCACGAAAACTTACCAGGTATTCTCAGATCACCCTCACTGCCCTTGGAGGCTGGATTTTACTCTTATCACTTTAACCAAGCACTGATCTTAAACCTTTCCTGAGCTGGTTACTTGAGGCACTCAGGTCTAACTGAAACAAACAAATAAACAAACAGCAAGAAGACAAAAACACTCTGGGTTGGGGGGGGCACCTGGGTGGCTCGGTGGGTTAAGCCTCTGCCTTCCGCTCCGGTCATGGTCTCAGGGTCCTGGGATTGAGCCCCATGTAGGGCTCTCTGCTCATCAGGGAGCCTGCTTCCCCTCCCCCACCTCTGCCTGCCTCTCTGCCTACTTGTGATCTCTCTCTCTCTCTCTCTCTGTCAAATAAATAAATAAAATCTTTAAAAAAAAAACAACATTCTAGGGTCTGGCACGCTTGGATTTTAATCTTGATTCTGCCCACTCGTAGCTGGCCAAACTAATTTTCTGATCTGTTTTCTCATCTATTACATGCAGGCTGTGTGTGTGTGTGTGTGTGTGTGTGTGTGTGTGTATTAAAGAAACATCCAGTGTGGGTCTGGGGTGTAGGAACAGAATGACCCCTGGGCTGCTTCTGCAGAACGATGTTGATGTTAGTTTGAGTCGTGGCACAGACAGCAGGGACTTTAATTGAACTGAGCTGCTCTAAGCGGTAGAGATCTAATTATGGCTAAATTCTATCAGAGAAAAAACATGTTAAGTATGCAAAATGAAAGTTTTCAGATAGAATAATATTGGGCCACTGAAAACTATTATAAGCAGTATGTAAATGGCGTGTATAAATGGACCTCGCCAGAGCCAGGAGGGCTACACGGTTAGTCCGCGGTATTCTGGTTAACAAAGGATTTACTTAATGCATCTACTCTAGAGAACGATTTGTACCAGGGAACACAGCAGAGAGAGATTAGAGACATCGAAAAATAGGAAGTGGGGATAGAATTCAGCCCAACTGTGAAATTTTCTTGCTGAGAAAATCGCAGAGAATCCCAGTGGGTAGACAAAGGATGCCCAGGTTCCAAAATCCTGCAGGGTGATAAACACAGACTTCGGGTTACAAAGTCAAGTCCATAGCCCTCATTTCGCAAAGCTTTGAAAAGTGTGTTTTTTGTGTCACATTGGAACATTTTCAGTTGCAGAGGCCAACGAATCTCTGAAAATAATGAACCTTATTAACAAAATGGTATCCTGTCCCCAAACGGAGTGGGAGAAATTGAGGATAATAGTTAATTGGGGGGCATTGTGGGAATAGAGGAAGTTGGAGAACCATACTCTTAGAAAAACCTCAGAATTAGAATACCAGGACAACAGAAGCTTGGCATAGGCCAGATCAGATGATTCTTTCAGATACACTTTTTAGAAGCTGCCACCAGAAGTTTGGTGAAGAACTGTAGGTTTCTATCTTAAATGCATCATGACTATGCTGTTTATGTGTATGCCTAAATTAGCTATATACTTACACATTTCAACTTCCACCCTAGAATGTGTGCAAATTAATTTGCAACAAATTCTTTCTAATATTTACACAGCCTGAAATTAAAGGACCCCCTCTGGAATAATTGCAAATATATGTGGGTGTCATGTGTCTTATGCAACTCTGTGAAGTATTCTCATGCTTAGAATGGACTATTTTAGATGATCAGTACCACTCAAAGAATTTTTTTCTTAAAAGTATAATTCTGAGTGTATCTCATTTTATTTAATCCATTGCCTGATGGATGGTAACTCCTATTACTCAAGAACTCTTTTCCATTTACTGTGTATTAACTGTGGCATTTGGAGATTGCACATATATATCTATATCTATATCTATATCTATCTATCTATCTATATATATATATATATAAAGGAATTTAAGCTTATTTCAGAGTTCTGCCTTTGAAAAAAATAAATCTGTACCTAATTATAGTGTTGACCTTGTAGTAAACTGACAGTAATTATTTATTAAGTTACCTTATTTTTCACCCTCTAACTGGTACTATCTAAGCTGAAGGCAAGGTCAAGGTTTCATAGAATAAGTGATAGCAAAATGACACCAAGGATGTTTACCAATGTGATATATTTTCAGGTGGTATATTCTGCAACTCTTCACCCCAATGTAGTCATGGGAAAACACCAGACAAACCTAAATTTATGGATATTCTACAAAATAACTGACCCAAGCGTTCAAAAGCATTAAGGTCATAAAAGACAAACAAAGATTAGGGAGTTGTTGTAGACAGGAGGAGATTGAGAAGACAGGACAACTAAACCTATGGTGGGATCCAGTGATAGGTAGAAAAAAAAAATGTCCATTAGTGGGAAAACTGGTGAAATCTGAATAAACTCTGTAGTTAGAGCTTTACACCAAGGTTAATTTCTTTGTGATCATTTTCCCATGGTTTTGTCAGATATTAACATTAGAACAAACTGGCTAAAGAGTTTATTGAAACTACCTGAAATATGTTTGGCAATTCTTCTGTAAGTCCAAAATTATCTCAAAATAAAAGAGGGAGAGAGAGAAGGAAAATTACACCTTTAAAGAATTGACCTTAAAAAGCATCCAAATCAAATCTCTGATGTAAAAACCTACATTCTGTAATTCATAGGTATAATGTGAATATAAAAAATAGAAAGATTATGAATATGAAGGTTCTTCATATTTTGAAACATAAATATAACAGAATACTATAAATATTTTGAATCATATAAATATAACAGAATACTGTAAATACAGGTAAAATATTAATGGAAGGAATCCTTATGATTAAATAGCAAATAGAATCACAAGATACATAGAATGTAATTGGAGACCATGTAAAACTTATATATACTAGTCTCAGAGCAATTTAAAAAAATAAGAAAGAATAATAATTTCCCCATTGCTTCAAGAGATCTTAATGCTTGAAAGTGAAGAGAAAGAGAATAGGATGAAACTGTATATTATGCTTCCTGTATGCTTGATAAAGCCATTTCTGTATCATCGATAACAATGGTATGATGAAATAAAGTGGAAAAGTCATTGTTGGACTATCAATGGATGAAAGACTATGATATTAAGTATACTAAGTATAGCTATTAATAATCAAAAGATGTGAATTCTAATGGTACCCCACAGATATCTGAGAAGATATTAAGTTCTTTACTATAATGAGGCAAAAATGCAATTAATTAGTCTACAACGTACTGAACAATGTCATAGCATAAATAATTTTAATCAGTTGTCAAAGTAAAGTATTTTTATTCAAATTATTATTCAAATCATGCTGTTAGTATTGAAACTTAGGCTCAGTAAAGGATAGAAAAGGAAAGATAAAAATCCATTAAACCAAGCAGGAGATATTTTGTTTTCCTTTAGAAAGTGCATTTAGAAATGACTGAAAATTAATAAACCTAGGTGACAGTGTTTAACTAATTGTGATTCTTGAAGTTTACAAGATCAAACTTCTCTTGCATAGGATCCACTTTCTAAAAGTTTGTTAATTCCAAAAATAGAAATTAGGCTTCTATTGTATATCAGAAACTGTCTCAGTATATGAGATATATCAGTGAATAAATATGTAAAACCAGCCTCCCATATGAAGCATATATTCTACTTCATTGGTTAGGGATTTTTAGTCAAAAATAACTTATAACTCAACCTTGAATTGGCTTATGTTCAAAGATTAAAGGACTAAAGTAATCTGAAAATTCAAGGCATGGGATGAGCATCATCTAAGGCTGGACTTTCCTATCTCAACATTTGAGCTCTTTGCTTGCTTGTTGGACTCAAACTCCAGGATCATATGGTATGAAGTATGGCACACAATGCCTCAGTCTCCAAACTGTCTTGGATCTGTAGTGTTAAAAAGGGAAAGCCTTTTTCTGACAACACGAATTCAAAATTTAAGGGCGCATCATTGGCTCTGAATCGATCATCTGCCGATCCTTGAACCAATTAGCTGGCTAAATAAATGTAAAGGATAAATTGGTTGACACCTGGATTTTGTGCTACCCCTAAGAGTGGTGGATGAACCCAATTTACAATAACTAAATGGACTGAGTTGTGATGTGGCAAAAACAAAATTACTACAGAAGAAAATGATAGTACAATCAGCAGATGAATCCCAAACAACTTTCTACTATAGAAACCTATTGCTTTTTCTTAAAATAGAATAAAATATCCATCAAATTCTTTTATTAATTTCAGTGGCGAGTGCTTATGTAATTAATTATCTGTACTAATTCTCCTCTATTTGAAAAGCCTGGTAAAGTTTCTCTTTACCTAAATGGACTCTGGCTAATACATAAGTATCATGAACTAAAGAATTTCTTTCAAGAATAGTAAATTCAAAATCGCTGAAGTATTTCTAGGTGTTTCCAGGAGGTAGACTGAAATGCTCATCAGCCAGGTCTATAGATTGCAAAGTCATGTGGAAATGTGATGATAATAAAGTAAAATATCATTACTTGATTTTATTATTTTTGTTAGTCAATTTTTTTTTAAAAAATGAACTTTAAATTTAGTGAATTAATACTAGCTAATGAATTTTTTACAACACACTTTTTCCTCCTAAAATTTCAACTAGGACTATTACAATTTAAAACATTGTGTGTGTGTGTGTGTGTGTGCATGTGAGCGCTATCTTTAAAACCAAAAATATTTGTCATGTTCCTGATCTCAAAGGAAAGGCTACCAGCTTTTCTCCTTTGAGAATGATATTTGCTATGGGTTTTTCATAGATAGATTTTATGAAGTTGAGGAATGTTCCCTCTATCCCTATGCTTTGAAGCATTTTAATCAGGAACGGATGCTGTATCTTGTCAAATGCTTTTTATGCATCAATTGAGAGGACCATGTGGTTCTTCTCTCTTCCCTTATTGATTTGTTCTATCACACTGATTGATTTGCAAATGATGAACCACCCTTGCATCCCATGGATAAATCCCACCTGGTTGTGGTGGGACACTGGGGGACATTGGGGGGAGAAGAGGAGAAGTGAGTTGGGGGAAATCAGAGGGGGAGATGAACCATGAAAGACTGTAGACTCTGAGAAGCAAACTGAGGTTTTTTGGGGGGCCTGGTGGTGAGTATTACGGAGGGCACGAATTGCATGGAGTGCTGGGTGTGGTGCATAAACAATGAATCTTGGAACACTGAAAAAATCAAATCAAATTAATAAAAAAAAATCAATTCAAACATAATCCCCCTTTACTACTTTTTTCTGCATTTAAGGTAAAGGAAAAGAAAACAAATGCCCTAAATAAGGAAAACAAATAATTTTTATATAGATCTTAATTAGAAGAACTGCATAGTCAGAAATATGAGCTTTATCTCATTGAAAACATGAACTTGACTATACTAAAAGTTATGATGGTGCCTCTGGAAATTTCAAAGGACATTTCATAGCAGAGGGTCTTTAACAGACAGGATCATAGAGATCCATGTATTTCCAACAATCCTGAGAAAATGATAGCTGTAGCTGTCAAATGAAAGAAGTGGATTTAATAGACATTTGATTTATAAAGTTTGACAGACTAGTAGATGAAATCAGAAATTTTAAAAACTTAACATTTTATCTACTTCTTTTTTAGAAGAATCTGGACTGTAAAACTTCTTTTACTTTTGAAGAAATCTGAAAAGTCAGCATTTGTCATTTTTTAAAATGGACTGTTTATTTGCTCTTTTGGCACAGATTTCTCATGTAAGTTTCCTTACATTTATAATTTTCCCCTTTAAGCTGAATAAAGAAAAAACATTTTATTTTTCAATTAACTGGAGATCCCTTTAATTGTGTTCCATTAATCAAAGTCTTACCAGGCTTCAGAATTTAAATGAGTAAAATGCATCACAAATAAAAAGATGAGATAATTTCCATATATCTTATTTAAGGATAAACAGAAACAATGGCACCATCTCTACCTTGCCCCTTCATTCCTAATTCAAAATAAGTGAAATAGATGCTCTCTATTTGGACAAAGAATGAATGAAATTACTCAGATAACTATATCTGTATTAATTTTCTATTGCTGCTGTAACAAACTAGTGGCTTTACACAACACAAATACACTATCTTACAGTTCTGTTAGAACTCCAACAAAGGTCTCATTGGACTAAAACCAAGGAGTCAGAGGCTTGCATTCCTTTGGGGGACGCTAGGCAGGAATTCCTGGCCTTTTCCAGTTTCCAGAAGCCATCTACATTCCTTGGCTCATGTTTTCCTTCCTCCATCTTCAAAGCCATTAGTGATAAATGAGGTCCTTATCACATGTTGTCACTCTGCTCTTCTGTCCTTTTTTCCTCTTCCTCTTGTAAAGACCGTTGTGATTACAGTGGGACAACTCAGGTAATCCAGGATAATCTCCCTATTTTAGACTCGTCTGATTTTTTTTTTTCCATCTGCAATCTTAATGCCTCTTTGCCATGTAACATAACATATTTGTAGGTTCTGGGCACCAGGATGTAGACATCTTTGGAGGTCATTATTCCGATTAACTACGAGTAACAAACTTGATACCACATCGAAGGGTCTAGACAGCACACTCCAGTAGAACTTCTGAGATGACAGAAATGGTTTATATCTGTGATGTCCAATATGGTAGGTAAGATTTATATATGAGATTACAAAGAGGTCAACAGTCACCAGCATTGTTTCAGTAAGCCATCTTCTATTCTAGTGTCATTGGCTTTCCAGTTTTTTAAAACCCTTGCATTCAAACTTCTTTGCCTACTCTGCCTTTATTTTCCAGTAAATCCCCTTTGTTCTCTGATTTGAAATTCAAGCATTTTAGTTCTTCATGAAAACTTAACTGTGGCCTGAGTATATTGTATTTTAATGGGAATTAATGTCTTAAAGGCGTAGTACATTATAGAAGTTGTAATATCGACCTGCAGATTGAAGAGTGGTGGCAACAGATAAAGGTACAATTCTAGTGATTTCTGAAATGACTTCATATTTGAGATAAATTTCAAACATATTTAAAGCTGATTCTAATAATAAATTGTTAGAAATTATGTTTGTCTATCATGTAAGCACAAAATAAGAACATTATTATTTATTTGGTAAATGAACTACTAAATGTAGCAGAAAGTCATTATAAGAAGCTATTACAGGGTCATAATATGATCATAAATTACCCAATTGATGGAATTAACTGTGTGCATATTCATTTAAAATACAGATACACTTATTTATGCCTATATGCAGTCATGGAGTTATTAAAATTTTTAAAGGTTATAAAAAAATTCTACAAATAAAATTTAAAGTCAAAATAAATATTTTTCCATATGCTTGACATTCAATCCAATAGTTATTTAACAGTTACTTAATACTAGACCAACACTAACCAATGGAAATATAATGCAAGACATACTTTGACATTAAAATGTTTTAGAATGCATAAAGTAAAATGAAATAATTGAAAATAATTTTAATAATATATTTTATTTAAAATCATATGTCCTAAAATTACCATTTCAACCTGAAATCAATAATAAACATATATATACACATATATATTTATATGAAATATAAAATTAGGAGTTTATTTTCTACTGAGAACACCTCTCAATTAAGACTGGTCACAGTTTAAGGATTCAGTAATTCAGTAGTAACATGTGGCTTGTGGCCATTATATGAATAGCTCTGTAAAGAAAATGAAGAATGCAATGATGAAAATTAAAACTCTACCTTTAGGGCACCTGGGAGGCTCAGTTGGGTAAGCACCCAGCTCTTGGTTTCAGCTCAAGTTATGATCTCAGGATGGTGAGATCCATGGGGCTCTGTGCTCAGCACAGATTTGGCCTGAGATTCTCTCCCCGTCTCCATCTGCCCCTCCTTCCTCTTATGCATTGTTTCTCTCTCAAATAAACAAAATCTTTAAATGCTCTATCTTCAGGTAGCCTGTGATCTAATGGACAAAATCATGTAAATATATAATTAAGATACCTAAATATAATATTCTAAGATAAAAATAAGCACAGAAGGTTGTAAAAATAGAAAGGAAGAGGCCAAACCCAAGAAAAGGAATCCCAAGAGGTTTCTAATTTTCAGCAACCCAACTCCTAGCTCAAAATTATTTTTTTCTACAGTAGAAATTCTATATGTTCTTTGAAAATGAGGTCAAAATTGATCATATTCAATCAACAAAGAAAGGCAGTTTGGTGAAAGGAGAAGACTATGGGGTAAATTATAACTAACTCTTTTAATTTCAGCTTCTAGATATACTAGCTGTGTAATCTTAGGTAAATTCTTGAACACCTATTTCTCTGTATAGTTAGGGTGATTAGATACAATGCATAGTATTAGTACTGAATGACTTTTAAAAATTGTGTGTAGTACTTGCCACACAGTGGGTATTGAGTAAATGTCAGATATCTCCTATTACTTCAATGTATAAATACATTTTTTAAAAGCTTATTTACATAATGTTCATTTCATGCCTACACTAATATTGTGGCTTTCAATTGAGGCAATCTTGCCTCCGAGAGGACTTTTGAAAATGTCTGGATCAATACGTTTGTATCTTTGGTGTAAATACCTAGTAGTTCAGTTGCTGGTCCTATGTTAGCTCTATTTTTAACTTCTTGAAAACTTCATGCTGTTTTCCAGAGTGACTGTAGCAGCTTGCATTCCCGCCAACAACATAAGAGGGTACCCCTTTCTCCACATTCTTGCCAAAATTTGTTGTTTCCTGACTTGTTAATTTTAGTCACTTTTGACTGGTGTGAGGTTATATCTCATTGTGATTTTGATTTTCATTTCCCTGATGTACAGTGATGTTGAACATTTTTTCATGTGTCTGTTGGTCATTTGTATGTCTTCTTTGGAGAAATATCTGTTCATGCCTTCTCCC
Source organism: Taxidea taxus jeffersonii (assembly GCA_003697995.1). NCBI lineage: Eukaryota > Metazoa > Chordata > Mammalia > Carnivora > Mustelidae > Taxidea > Taxidea taxus. The sequence continues at coordinate 42,909 of ML111902.1, forward strand.
CATTTCTTGAATGTATTGATCTAAAGGGGAATCTGCACCCCAGTGTTTATTGCAACAATGTCCACAATAGCCAAACTGTGGAAAGAGCCAAAGTGTTCATTGACTGAAGAATGGATAAAGAATATTTGCTGTGTGTTTATGCGCACACACACACACACACACACGCAGAATTGTCTGGAACCAAATGACAACAGGACCAAGATTAAGACTTTTTGGTTGTCACAGTGTAACTTTTTGGTTACACTGTGATAACCAAAAAGCAAATAAAACTTCATCTATCATCCACAACTTTATCAATTTTACAATTATATTTAGGAAATAAATCAATACCTAATTACAAAATCTACATTTGCTAAAGGCTTAATTTCAAACTATTCTGCTTCCACTCTTCTTTCAAACACATCTTCATTTACATTGTCCAGTTCTACCTCTCATGTCTTTTCTTCATATATTTCAAATTAATCTCTTCTGCACTTGGGCCAATGTAGTTTTCCTCCATAGTATTGATTGAAAGAGTTATTAATAACTTTTATTATTTTACTTAAAAAAAACTCACATTTAAAATAGTTATTTTTAACTGCAGTCATTAACATTTTATAAATTGATTCTTAAATTTTTGTAAGAGTTAGAATGACAAACTCAGAAATGAAAATATTAAATTCTGAGACATCTCTCATGACCAAAGTAAGGGAGATTACATGCAACAAAGTTTAATGATCCACTGCCCTCTTTGCAGCAAAGTCATTTATGTTCAGTGTTTTAAATGTTTCCTCTGGTAAACTTCCATTCCTTCTTTTCACAGAGCCACTTCTGTTAATAGTGAGCTGAGGACAATGTCAGGTCGATGCTTCCGGATATTTACCTCCAGTATGACTTAGATTGAAACAGAGGCTGTCTCCCTACAGAGAAAGTAGGCACAGTACCATGCAATCACTAAATGTTTAACATTCTTGAAATTTTGTTTAATTGCTAACTAGAACATTTCCTTTTGTTTTAAATTAAATTATTTGATTAATTTTAAGCCATCATTAATTGTTAAAATTATGTCTGTATCTGTCAGTTTGTTTTTACATATATAGAGACCATAGAGAACGGGACCAGGCTTGCCCTTGCAAAAAACCTAATTTAATTTAGGTCCTGGTCATGAAGGCAAATCCAATTATAGTGAACTACTCAGAGGCATGATGCCTAAATTTTCCCTTTGATTGTATCAAAGAAAAGTTGCACTGAGCAGAGTTAAACAGGTGAATTTGTTCAAAATTTTTGCAATAGGAAGAGAAGAGAGATTGAAGTCAACTCCCCTAAAACAAAAAGCAAGGTTTTCAACTCTGAAATGAGCCCAGGGAAAATTTTGGAGGAATTTAGAGGCAGAAATGGATTCATTAACAAGGGTGCATGGAGCACACTGGATTACTCCTGAGTCTGCAACTGCTCCTCTCCGTGATAGGCCATCTATGTTTGCTAATTCATTCCTAGTTTTTCACAAGAACTGAGAGAAAGGGTCCCTTTCTTCCTTGATGATTGCATTTCAAAGGGATGGCTCCCAGATCCTTGAGAAAGACATTCCTAGGTTGTAAACTTGTCAAGAGGCTGGGAGATTTATATACATTCCAGAGGGGCAGGGAAAGAATTTGTAGTTACATTTTTTTCTAAAGTAAATGTTCTAAGGAGAGGGAGGTCGGGAAGAAGTCTGTGTGGGGTTTAATCGAGCTTAGGGGAACTTTAAGGCCATCTCGGTTAATCAATCCATGCTGCTTATGTCTGATTGCAAAAATGGCTCCAATTCTCCACCCCTCCCTTGATTTATGGGCCTTGCCTTGTAACTTACAGCTTTTCTCATTCAGAAGTGAAGTTTTTGTTTTGTTTTCTTTCCTTTCCTTTTATTTATTTTTTTTTTTCCTGATCCTTTGAATGTTGGCTGGTGTTGACTGGCTTTGGTTGATGTAGTGTGGAGGCAATAACTGATTGCTTCCCAAGCTTGACCTCAGGAAAGTTCGCATGCTTCTACTTGGTCCCTATTGGCCCTCTGGCTCCAACATGGGAACAAGGCCACACTAGCCTGATGAGGCACAAGGCTTGGTGTAACCAATCAAGGTTTTCACCTGCTGTCTGAAAACCAGACTAGCAAATCAATCCTCCTGACTCATACACTTGTGAACAAAGTAAAAGCTTGCTGTTGTTTACCAGATAAAGCTCATGATTGTTGTTCAACAGTGCCTAGCACGCATACTGCCCGTGCTGCCTTATACTCCTCAACCAAGAGCTTTGAAGAACTATGTGTGTTGACCACCGTGGAGACACAACAGGTGAGAAGTCTCCAGAATAATTGATACTTTAACTTTTAAATGCAAATAATTTTTTAAAAATCCATTAGTACAGTGTTTTTCATTTGCCATCCAGATAACAAATAAACACCATATTGAACCTCTGATAGTTTTTTGTTTGTTTGTTTCATTTTGTTTTGTTTTGTTTTTTCTCCCCTACCAAAACATTGACTCAAATTTAGGAGAAATATATTCTAAAATAGCTATTAATCCAGGAAAACAAAAATTACTTAATCAGAAAAGATTTTAGAAAATGTCATTCCAGGGCCCCTGGGTGGCTCAGTTGGTTAAGTGTCTGTCTTTGGCTCAGGTCATGATCCCAGGACCCTGGGATAGAGTCTCACATCTGGGTTCCTGCTCAGTGGGGAGCCTGTTTCTCCCTCTCCCTGGCCTCCCCATTCATGTTCTCTCTCACTTCTTCTGCTCTCTCTCTCTCTCTCAAATAAATAAATAAATCTTTTAAAAAGTTAAAGAAAATGTCATTCCAAACTGATTACATATAGAAAGCATATATATTCATTTTATTAAATCATTTTATATAAATCTTATCTGAAGATATAATTGCACCTTTTATATACCTAGTTTTCCAAAGCCTCCTCTACCCCCTTTTATCCAATCTATGTTGTGTAATAAAATATTAAGAAAAAGAAAGAAAAGAAAAAGAAAGTATGAAGATATGATAAAAAATGTAGGGTGCTCAAGTTCTGTTTCTTTTTTATGACCATATTGATTTATAAATAATAAAAGATATTTGTAATAGAAAGTCTAAGAAGATGTACAATTGCTAATTTTAGAACAAGAATTGCTGAAATATGTCTTATTTCAGAGGTGTTAAGAAAAGACTAGATATACAATACAATAATATATATTCTCTAAGAAAAAAGAGCAGTTAATTTTTAAGATTCACTTGACAAGTAAAAGAAATGTCTGGATAACGGTCCAAGCTCTTCCCGTATAAGAGTGACCTTGAGCTGTTTGCACTTTCTAGATCATCTCCTAAATCACTGTTAATTGCAAATGTTATTCTTCTCCAGAGGCTCAGTGTAGCAATTTGAACAATTCCATGTCCATATCCATTCATTCTGACTGGGTCGTTCACCATTCCCTAATTTTATAATTGACTTTCATATGCTATTAAATAGATGTGAGATAATGGTTTACTTAAGCAATTGGTCATATGCATTTGCCTCCATGTCTAGTCTGAATCTGCTAGAAATCCTTTTTCTTGTTGTCTACTGACAGAAATACAAGCCTGCCTATAAGGGTGAAGAAATAGGAATGTATGACTCTACTAGAATAATGAAAACATGGCAGCAGAAATAGGAATCTCACTTTAAGTACAAAATCTATTTAAATAATTATCCATTATAGTGGATCATCCAAATTTACATTTTTAATCATTCAAGTATTAAGTCATATAAATCACTTTCACTTTACCTGTAAGAGAAATTAGATGACACACAATTTCTTATCAGGGTCTTAAGACCCTTATTTTTCCTCATCTTTCTTTCGTGACTTAATGAATTTAAAAGAAACTGAAATGAGGCTAAAAATTTGACCATACACTATCATGTGGCAGATTCCCTGTATTAAAATTTCGTGTCATGCATTATTAAAAAAAGGAACAGTTTTCTATTACATTGTGTTGTTATCCATCAAAATACAAACTTTTATGACTGTCAAAAATTGTAAAATATTTATGTACTTAAGAGAAGTCATAAAGGATGACTACCATGGGAAATCATAATAATTAAAGATTGTGATTGCTGTTAATCCCTACAAATATATTTATACTTCATAAGACCTCTCAGATTTCCTGCCTGATGCTCAGCTTCTGTGTCCCAAACTACAAACAGAACAAAAAAAAGGAAAGAAAAACCATTTTGAGGATGATCATGATTTACTACAATTCTGAAAATGGAGTTTGAAAATAAGCTTGAAAGTAATCAATAAAAAGTGTTTCTGATGGTTTATAAATTTATTGAAATCATGTATCAAAAGCACCCCTTACGTAGTCTCCTACTAGTTCCAATGAAAAATTTTTTCTCGCCATTATTATTATTAGCCAAAAGTAGTTATTCACTCCTACTGTGTTCTTAATGTTCTTTGAAGAATATACATATACATAAGATATTATTTATTTTTTCTAATGAAGAATGCTCATATTAAAATTTAATATGGGAAGTATAATAATGATATATAATGTACAATCTAAGCAACAAATGATATGGTTAGAATTTAGCTTTTGGCATTTAGTATAATTGTTCAGATATGGGTTTTATCTATTTATATTTACATTTTGCCTTGAGAGCAAATATTGCATTATTTATAGCTGTGTGATCTTGCAAGTGTTTTCAACCTCTGTTTATTTTTTTGCAGCTGTGAAATTGAAATAATAAAACATTAATCTCACTTGGCTGTTGTGTGAATTAAATGGTCACTTAGAACACAGACCAAAGTGATGGACGTTGAAGAATATATAAGTGTTGGGGCACCTGGGTGGCTCAGTTGGTTAGACGACTGCCTTTGGCCCAGGTCATGATCCTGGAGTCCTGGGATCGAGTCCCACATCAGGTTCCCTGCTTGGCAGAGAGTCTGCTTCTCCCTCTGACCTTCTCCCCTCTCATGCTCTCTCACTCACTCTCTCTCAAGTAAATAAATAAAAGTCTTTGTTTTTAAAGGAATATGTAAGTGTTGAATCACTAAATTGTATATCTGAAACTGATATTACATGCATATTAATGAACTAACTGGAATTTAAATAAAAACTTAAAAAAAAAACCCAAAGACTAGAACATAGGAGCTAGTATTAGTGATAGTGGCACTCTGTCCATAAATCCATAATCATGAATCGTGCCTTGTACTTTACAGGTGCTCCATAAATTTGGTTGAATAAATGACAAATAGCTTCGATGTAGAGAGGCAGTAAATCATGGTTTTATGTGGTTCTGAGCCCATGATCTATAAGTTCAAGCATTGTGACCCATAAACAAGTTTTGCTTAAATAATCTTGGAAACATTTTCCTTCTTTTTTAAGTGAAAGCTATAACAAAATCTGCCTCACAAGTTTGGTGTAAGATTTAGATAATTTTATTAATATAAAAATTAAATAATTCTTAATACAAAGTATATATTCAATAGATGGCAGTAGATATTATAAAAATTTTATTAGATTTCATAAGAATTGGAGCATCTTCCCTTGGTGAATTTGATCCTATATAATGTGGAAGAATCTATATGGTGCTGTTTATTTTTGTTGTTGTTCTTTTTTTTTTTTTTTTTTTTTTGACAGACAGAGATCACAAGTAGGCAGAAAGGCAGGCAGAGAGAGAGAAGGAAGCAGGCTCCCTGCTGAGCAGAAAGCCCGACATGGGGCTTGATCCCAGGACCCTGGGATCACTACCTGAGCTGAAGGCAGAGGCATTAACCCACTGAGCCACCCAGGGGCCCCTTTTTGTTGTTGGTCTTATTCTTCTTATGAACTGTATTTTTCAATTGCTGTTTTTCAATAATATAGCTTATGAGTTGTGCTTTACTGTTGTTGCCAGTTGTTGCCAGGAGAGACATCAGTGACACCTAAGCAAAATTGGGAAAGCAGTGGAGACTTCCACTGCCCAGGCAGATTCTGTTAAACAGACTTTGGTGATCAATCTTCTCTTGGTAGACCACTCTCCCTTCAGCTTTAGTGCCACAAGTGCCCAGGTACCATTAAAGCCTCTGAATTCTATCCCAGCCTTATTATTTTCACTCACCACCCACCTATAACATCTTATTCTCTCTTTTCCTCAGCAAGTTCCCTGTGAATCTCAGGGAAGTGTACAGTTGACAGTGACTCTCAGGTACAAATGGAAAAAAACAGAGAATATATATTTTTTTCCATTCTCAGAAAATTAAGCCAGTTTCAATGTTGGTCTTGGGTGCTGGTAGGGGATAAACAGGACATGGCATTTTAGATAAAATTTTAAGATATTTAATTATGTATTTTTAAATCAATCCTTAAAGATATTAGTCTGTTAGTCAGAATTTTAGACTTGATAAGAGTAAAACTGGATATTCTTTGAGGTAAACATATTTAGGGTTAACAGTAGGGTTCTGTGAAAAATAGACAATATGTGATTGGAAGTAGACATCTAAGTCATCTATTTCAAAGACAGTTCTATTAACTAAAAACATCTTTTAATTGTATGAGAACCCATGTTTTGTGACAATATCATCTCTACCAAAAATTTAGTTGTCTCCATGTTTCCAAGTAAAATACATTATCTGAGTTAAGTAAATTGCTTTACTCTCTACAGAATGTCAGACCAGTATTATTAATGAGGCAAGAAGTCTGGGGTAAGTGATAATATTAATGTAAAAGCAACAATCAAATGCATTGGTCTCTTCAACTTTCTGCAAATGGAAAATCACAAAATCCTCCTCATTCATTACTCCTGTGTCAGTTTCCTTCATTATGAAATTTATCATTAAGTGCCTGTTAACGGAAAGCTACAGTTTCTCTTAAGTGATACATACTACCCATCTTTGTTAGGTTGAAAGCTATACCCTCCGTATAGCTTACAATCATCAGGTATTGTCACTATTAAAAGTATTTTTCCTTCCTTCCTTATTATTTATGTATTTAGGGAAAATTGCGGTGTTTTTGTTTTTTACCCTGTTATGAAGAAGAGAATCTTTATCTTTTGGGGATGGAAAATTGCCAAATTTCCTCAAATAAACTTCTTATCTGAACATGAGTTACCATAACGTATGATTACACTACCAATACTTAGGCAATTCCTACCTTCTAGATGCAATGTGCCACAGAACATGTATGTCTAGGAAATGTTTACCAAAATAAATTGTGTGTTACTGAGAAGAATAATGTCATTTCCATTTTCATTGGAAAAATGATACATTAGGATTAATAGTCTTGGCATTATAATATTTATACAAATGTATTTTAAATTCAAGGATACATTTGTCAAAATATTATCCTTGAACTTAAAATACATTTGTATATTATGATCACTTTTTAAAGATTTTATTTATTTATTTGTGAGAGAGAGCATGAGAGGGGAGAAGGTCAGAGGGAGAAGCAGACTTCCCGTGAAGCTGGGAGTCAGATGAGGGACTCGATCCCAGGACTCCAGGATCATGACCTGAGCCAAAGGCAGTTTCTTAACTAACTAAGACACCCAGGTGCCCTATACTAATATTTTTAAAAGTCACAAACATTTATTAATTGCAGTTAAGCAGATTATTCAGATTACTGAAACACATAGCATTGAAGACATAAATCAAAATTTGCTTGAGGTCACCCTCTGCCACCAAGAAGACTACAGCTAACTGTGCCGAAACAAACACTATTGTTTCTAAGAATTCCAGAGCCAATTCATTCCAACATAGTGCAACCCTTGCTATCCAGAAATTCATCATCATAACTCACCAAAATCTCTGACAGTGTGATGTATACTTACTTCTACTTTTTAATTCCCACTGAAGAATGAAAATAGAGCTGGCACTTCACTACAATAGCATCTCCTATATCTGAAGGCATCTATTAAGTCAATCTACACAATTATTTTTCATGAGAATTGGTCTTCAGATATGTCTGGTACATTAGAGTACCCAGGAGTTCTGATTAGAAATACAGATTCCCAGGTCTCACCCTACAGCACATGACTCCCCATTTTCAGAAGAGGGGCCCAGGAGTCTGAAAAGCACCCAAGTCTACTGGTGATTTAACATGTTAAGTAAACTTCTGCTAAGTAATCCATTGGTCAATAAAGTAATTTCTAATAATAGAATGAGAAAATCTATCTGCTTGAAAAGAATAAAAATAGTTTAAAAAAAAAGAGAAAAGAAAAGAAAAAGGATGAAGCAAAAGGAAAAAAAGAAAACTCAGGATGGAGAAAGGCCCAAGTATGTAAAGGAAAATAATCACCAAGAGGAAGTTTTATTATGAAATACTCTCAAATAACCTATGAAGCTGTATTTAAAGATTGAGACACCTGTGTTTTTGTTACTTTTTTTATTAAATAATGTATACTTGTTATAAAATTAGGGGAATTTTTTTAAACTAACAGAAAAAATTATACTCACTGATTATTAAAGTCTCAGATACAATAAATTTTGACATTTTGGTGACTAATTTTCTACTAGTACCAATGCCTATGCATCTTTTTAAAATTTTTTACAAAAAATATGTATTTATGTATGACTCTAAATTCTTTTCATAAATAATGAAATATGTTGAAACTTTTCTTCATATGTTTAGATCATCAAATATTCCTTCAATGTAAAACTTATTAGCTGTATGTTTTTGCCTATTTAGATGATGGAAAATTCATTTAATAAAGTATCTCATAATTTTACAGTTTCTGATGTTTTTTTTCCTAGAAATAATATTTGGTAAATATCTTCATAGCTAGCTCTTTAACATATCCATGACCATATAACCATATAACACACCATGGGTGTTATATGTCCTTCGAAACCTCCAATTTGCCCTCCAGAAATCTTATCCTAATTTATTCTCAACAGCCTTTTTTCAAAGTACCCATTTTCCTACATACCCTTGCCAATACTTGGTGTTAAGATTTGCCTATACATTTTCTTCCCCTCTATATTTTACAAGCTAAAATATCAGGCAAATACTGGAATACACAAATACATTTGAAACATTTGTCATTTTCTGTGCTTCAGATCAGACTAAAGAGAAGGGGTATTATTTATTTCTGTAAGATTTAAAAAGCATTCTATTAATAAATTATGAGAGACTGATACATAAAAGAGTATGGCATATAAGAATATTGTTATATTCTGGTTTATGCTTGATAAGTGAACTATAGCCATTTATATATTCCCAGATTTTTTTCCAGGTTTAATATTCATTAATGTAAACCTCAACAAAACAACTTTAACTTTTTCTCCTTTTTAGCCTGAGTATACTACTTCTAAAATTTCTTATAACATGAAGTTCCTTTATTTTCTTTTTTACTGAATTATACTTTGCAGAGTTTAGGGTTTTTTGTCTATCCTTCTTTCTTTCTTTCTTTCTTCCACGAAATCAACCTTACAAAAATATTGCTTGTATTTACCTATCAATTCTTCTGGATTTGTTGTTGTCTTTATACTTAAAATAATGTATTTGTTTGGTTTTATTTGCCCTTAATCATAACAAGACCTGTACACATACATTATTTGTCTCAGACATAGACAGTATTTTCTTCAGCTGACTTGTTGTAGCAGACCTCATACATGCAGTTAGGATGTTGCAAACAGCTTTTGGGACAACAGGCATATTCAGATTGGCAGTTCCACCAGCTGTCTTGGCCAAGTGGTCTCCTTTTCCCCCATCATCTTGTTCTGATTTAATGAATCTGATTGATTTCTTCAAATACGTCAATTTGGATCATGAACTGACACTGGGTCTTTACTATCTCAGTGTCACATCACGTGTCATGTGTGTGTTCTATTCTTTCAGGATCTTAATCCTTTTTCTATCTTCTTGGTCCTGATTTCTAAGATTTTCATTCTCTTCGTTGATTTGGAAACACGGTTTGGGATGATGTGAGATATAGAAAGAAGGGGTGCATGACCGGCTGCCTCCAAAAGTAACCCCATTAGGTGACTGATACCCAGGTCCTAACCTGAAGTATTGGTTTTCAACTAGAACTGTGAAAGAATAATGCCCTAATGACCTACGCTATCTATTGACTAGAAGAAGTTAAGTTCTTTCTGATGAATTTAGACTGTTAGTGGCTCTGTACTTTAATGTATAAAGTTGAGAAAATAACCACTCCCACAGGTTATATATAATGCTTCAGAGAACCTTATTTGACAATGGCTGGTTGCAAGAGCATAGAGACATTTTCAACCTTGTGCAGATACTGTGGGGAAATCATAATATGAACAGCAGCCCAGTTCTCTTGTTCTAGAAATCCTGAGTTTCTAAGTCATAAAGCAGACTTTGAGGAAAATAGAAAGCATCAGTTCAGCTTTTTTAGATAAACTAATTTTCATGAAGGAAAGTCGGCTTATGCCATCAAGTTGTGCCTATGTAGATTTTCTTCAATTGAACTTTTTTTTTAATTGTCATTGTTGATTCTTTCCAAATTCTGGTTTTTAGACTAATCACTATTTTAGTTTTCTGTGGCATTGTGATTTCCTTCTTTGCTACCTCTTCTGATATATTTCACAAGGAAATTAGGAAAAGCTTTATCCAAAATTACAGGTGACAATTTCTTACATAATATTTTGCAATTCTTCAAAAGAATGAGAAACCGGTACTCTTTTAGTTTCCACCATTAATCCATGTTTCCTCTAAATAAGCCAGAGTTTATTACTTGAGATATTTGGTTGATTATTTCCTGTTCCAATTTAATTAACAAACAAGAAGAAATTAGTATCACCACTGGCAGTTTAAGCCTTACGGTAATCAGCTGAGTATTATTTTTGAAGACCTGTTAATAAATTAACCAGTTTTTAACAGTTTTTAATAAAGTCAGTCTGACCTCTTCATCTTTTCCTGACGTATTTCTACGAATGATAGCTTCTGATCTTGTAACTGAATTCTTTTTTGCCCTCCATATCAAGTTTCTTTCTATTTGTTTCTGACCACTCCATCTTTATGAAGCCATTTCAGTCTATGTGAAGACACATTGAGAACACCATTCTTATATTCTGATGCCAAGATACTGACTTTTGATTGAAGGTTCAAATCATAACAAGTCAGAAAAATATTATGTACTGTAATTTTCTTGGCTCGGAGTCACATAAGTTTTGCATAACAGCTCTACTCTTGCTATGTTAAAAACTTTCTATTTGACTTTCTCTTTTTTTTAAGATTTATTTCTTTATTTGAGAGAGAGGGAGCATGAGCAGGAGGGACAAAAGGGAGAGGGAGAGATAATCTCAAGCAAACTCTGCACTAAGCATGGAGCTTGAGGCAGGGCTTGAACCCAGGACCCCAAGATCACAACCTGAGCTGACTCCAAGAGCTGAATGCCTAACAGACTGCACCACCCAAGCATCCCTTGACTTTTCTTAATTTAACCCACTCAGTTTGATATTTTGGTACCTTTTGTAATCCATCAAAATGGCAGAAATTTAATATGCATGCAAAGTCACACAGGCAGTTCTGGAGCAAAAAGTGAGATACATAATTCAAAGGTGTTTCCTTTGCTGCCACTACTTGAATATTAGAAATACAGAGTCTGTAGTCATCAAAGTATATTCAACAATATTTCATTCAGTTGATAGGACCATTAACAAATAGCAATGTTATGACTTATATTTTTATTGGAAAATTAATGATCACTTTGAATGTTTGTTAAGATCATCATATCAAAGGGCTGCAGGATAAGCCACAAGTTCCATGAGATGTTCTAGCTCTATATTAGCTGTATGTCAATGTGTTTTGTAATTCTCCTTCAATCAAAAAAGATTTAACTGGTCCAACATCTTCTATGCAAGGCAACATTTGGCATGGTATGGGCTGCTGGGATACAAAGATAGAAAAGGTAAAGTTCTAGTTGACAAAGAGATCAAAGGGCAACATTCTAAGTTCTAAGATATAATGTGAAAATCAGTATGTATGCTGGGGAATCAGCCTTGGTTAGTTCTTTACCCAAAGTGAATATATCACTTTTTATATGACCCTTAACACTAGTTGCTAGAATTAGTAAAGTCTATGGAGAATGACTTACCTGTTGCTAAGGAAATGGACTGGCATTAAGATTTTAAAGAGTGCGGTGTTAATTTGCTAAGTCAAATAAATTTTCATGTTCAAGAAATGAGAAAAAGAGAAAAAGCTAAAGGACATCTGGAATGGCAGCTGGAAGCAGAGACAAAGGGGCAGGAATAACTGTAAGCAGCCACAAGTAAGCAGAAGCTGTAGACGGTGAGCCTGCACACATGGCTGTGTGTTGCAGAAATATTTCTATAACCAGAGATGGAAAAGAAAAGGACATCGATGATGTCTTGACAGTAAATGTGTCAAGTCTGCGTTAGTTCCCTATTGATTCTATAACAAATTACTGCAGATGTGGTGGCCTACAACAACACACATTTCTCATCCTTTGTTCTGGAGGTCAAAATTCTGAAATGGGTCTCCCTGGGCTAAAATCAAGGTATCTAGATGACTCTGTTTCTTTTGAAATTTCTAGAGGAGAATTCATTTGGTTGCCTGTTCCAGCTTTTTAAGGGCATCCACATTCCTTGGCTCATAGCCACTTCTACTATCCTCAAAGCCAGCAACATTAGGCTATATCCATCTTGAGATTCTTAATGATAAGAAGATGGTAAAATTACTCTTTATATTTTTGTTTCTTCTTTTCTTTCTTCCATGTCCTCTTCTTTTTTTAACTTTTCTTCAGCAAATGATTACTCTGAGCCAAGTGATATGATTGAGATTAGAGAAAGAACATTACCAAAGATACGCTTAATTTCTTCTAGCCTCTGAGAGTTTACAACCTATAGAAAAAGCTAGACAGGGAAACAAGCAGATAAAGTGACACAGGTAGATAAAATTCAGATGGAAGCCCATAACAATAGAAAATAACCCAGATTAAGGCTAATGGGTTTATAGGAAAAGAGGTATGTAAATTGAAAGGTTAAGGAAAAAGAAAAGTTATTCAAACAAAGAAATGGAGGAAATAATATGCATGCCTAGGGACAAGAATTCCAATCCTATCAACCTTCTCTTTCTGAAGTTCATGCACATCATCTATGGTAATGAAGTGAGTGGATCCAACATCCAGCCATTGCTGTAGACATCCAATAACAAGATTTTGAAGCAAAGATGTTTTGGCAAGTGTGCTTTTCTCCCAGCAAATAAAAATTTGAAAGCAAATTGTTTATGTGCTAATGAGCAGATACTTCCTTTGCCAAAGTGTTGTACAAGAGACATGGCGGAGAAGTTATTTAAAACACACACGCACAGCAATATTACCTTCAACATTATTAGCATCATCTATGATCTTCCAAAGTGACTTACTTTACTTTCATATGCTTCCTTTGTGAGTAGACTCTGTTAACTAACGGGAAAATTTCTGTTTTTTATGGTTACTGTCCATCCTTAGAATAGCATTATAAAAAGTTTTTTTTTAATTTACTTCTGCCAATACATTTTTGAGAAAGATATTAAAGTTTATTTCAATTAAAATATATTGCTGTCTATTCATTGATTTTAAAAGCATCAAGTACAGAAGCATACACAGAAAGTTCAAAGTTATAAAGACCATTTTGTTAATTCATATAATATTTTTGCTAGGCAAAATTTGATGTAAACTGATTTGAAATAGTATTATATATTTTTTAAAATTAGGTCAGATATTTTTAACATGGAATTCAATTTAAAATTTTTGAAGTGAAAGAAAATTTTAATAAAAGCTATCTGTAGAAACAGAAATATTGTTTTAGAAATTGCAGCTTCAAAAGATGATTATAAGTAATTACCTACACAAATAACATGTATAGTATAATCAGTTAAGTAGTGAAAAAAATGACTTTTGGAAGAGAGGATACTAATGTTTATGTAGACTAAAGATTAAGCAGGAGAAGTTAAGTTGTACAGGAATAATGATACCAGTGACCTTTTTGATCTTTTAGTCTCATTATATGCTGCATATAAATCAGAAAACAATAAATTAAGTCTGTGTTATAGTATGTGATTCTGGATCTAAAATAAACCAAACATATACTAGGAATTGTCATTTATACATTTCCAACACCAGGTTTCAGAGGTAAATTCAAATCCAGCAAGCTGAAACTTCGAGAGTAGTTTTTTAAAAAATCAGAAAGGTCATGAGTCAGATTTGCTAATAAACTTGGGTTCACCTTGTTCTGAAACATATAGGAATGGAAGAATTAGAATATATCTAAGGCTGAAGGAATCATGTTACCTGTCCTTAGAATCAAAATCAAGATGTCTGCTTGGGATTTTATGGTTTTTGATACATATACTACATATTTAATATAAATATCATGTAGTGTGTGTTTGTAATTATGTATGGAGAGAGATTAAGAAAGAAGGAGAGAGATTGTTAAGAAGAAAAATTGTAAAAGCTAGGCGAACTGGTAGCAATCCAAACACTGTGATTATTTTCAGCAATTATAAACAATCTTAAGCTCTTTTGACTGCATTTGACTGCCCTGCCATTTTCTCGAACTAAAATGTCTACTCATTAATTTAGATGTTATAAATTCAAGCCTTAATTGGGAGTTAGTCCCCAAAGTTAGTGTTTGCCTGTTTGGTTTTTTTCTGAAACTTCTGTGGGGGTCTTAGTTGTCACTAGAGTTGGGATCAAGGCTCCTCTAATGAATGTGAATTAGGACTTGTTCACAGCAAAATATTTTGCAGTGTCTCCATGTTCTCTCAACCATTCATGTACAAGACAAGTTTGTTTCATTTAGTTGAGTCGGGATCTTAACACAGGTAAACCCCAAGTACTTTTTTACAAGTGCCGTTTAAGTGTACAATGTTTTTTCCAGAAATACAATGAGGAGTTGCTCGTGGTTTGGAGAAACTACCTCATCAGTAGCCATTCAGGGTCTGCACCCCTTAACAACATACCTGTGTCCACGCCTGGGGCACACTTGTTTCCACACTTTGTTTGACACTGGAGCAAGCTTTTGGAATATTTTAGGTTTCTAGCCTAGGCTCATGTGAGAATTTACCTGGAGAAGATATTATGTTATTACAATCTTACTTCCTCATTTCATGGCTAAATCTTAGTAGTTATTTGTTGTGAAGTAGAGATTTAGAAATTCTATTATTTTGGGGTACAAATATTGATGATCAGACAGAGTGGAGGGAAATCCACCAATGGTATCTTTTATATTTGAGAAGTTTATTTATAGTGTCAAGCTCTCTTATTTCCTACAGAAACTTTCTTGAAGTTTTTATCAAATTTCTAAGTCTGTTTTGGAACATTGTGTATACTTTGTTTCTATCAGCTCACTCCACTGAGTTAACTTTCAAGGCATGATACAAAATACTGATTGCCTCTCAGTACAATATAGTCCAAAGCATTAACAGAAGATTGGGAGTTTTATATCTCCATCTTGTGTAGCTTTTTATTTTCCTCATATCTTTTGAATGTAACAATAATAAACATATGAGTAATGTCACTAATAGAGAAATAGACTGTTGTTCTTTAGTAGTATTTAAGTACTTCCTAAATATAACACAAGTTCTAGTTCACTTCCACATAAAGTTTTTTTTCAAAATATTTATGTATTTATATTTGAGAAAGAGAGATCACATGGGATGGGGAAGGGCACAGGTAGAAGGAGAGACGATCTCAAGCAGATTTCATTGCTGAGCATGGAGCCAGATGCCAGATGCCAGGCTCAATCTCAAGACCCTAAAATCATGACTGAGCTGAAACCAAGAGTCAGGTTCTTAACTGAATGTACCACTCAGGCACCCCTGTATAAAACTTTTTAACATGAATTTGTTATGATACTATGGAACCTAGTTTGGTAACTTAAAGACAGAAACTGAGTTGTTGTTTTTTTTAATTTTTTTTTTCTTTCAAGTTGCTTATTTTTTTAAATTATAATCCACATTAAAACTTCCACTTTTCTGGGTCTCTGGGTGACTCAGTGGGTTAAGCCTCTGCCTTTGGCTTAGGTCATGATCTCAGGGTCCTGGGATCGAGCCCCACATCAGGCTCTCTGCTTGGCAGGGAGCCTGTTACCCCCCCACCTCTCTCTCTCTGCCTGTCTTTCTGCCTACTTGTGATCTATCTGTCAAATAAATAAATCTTTTAAAAAAATGTATGTCAAATAAATAAAAAATAAAATCTTTAAAAAATATTAAAAAAACCTTCCACTTTTATATAATCCCCAAATATCTTGTAATTCCTTTTTTTCCCTGTGCATAAGAATTATTTCTATACTTGTGCCTGTAGACTGTCATTAATTCAGCAATCATGTTTTGAGTAACTTGTATATCCCAGGAAGTAGTCATTAGGCATACAGGAATAGGAAACAAGCAAACAAACAAATCTCTACAATATTCTAAGCCTGTTGGATAAATATTTGCACGGTATTATACAAAATGTTAAGTGTTACGAACACAATAGAGCAAGGGAAGGGAAAAACAAAGAACGAAGGTGAGTAGACAAAATATTATATATATGGGGTGGTTATGCTCATGTCTATTGCAAAGCAAATACATAAGCGAAGATTTAAAGGAGATGAGGACATGAAGCAAGGATGTAGCTAAGAGAAGGGTATCCCAGGCTGAGAGAGCAAGGAATTAAAAAGCTTTGAGTCTGGGATGTGTCTTGTGTGTTTAAGATGTGGACAGTGCCACTGGATTCAAGAGGTTGGAGACTAATGCACTTAATTAAGGGATTGTGGGGCCACCTGTAGAATCTTGTAGGCCCTTATAATGACTTAGGTTTTATTCCAAGAGAATAGAAAGGCCTTTTGAGCAGAGTGATGCTGTGATCTGACAAGTTTCTGATGACATTCTTCCGGATGTTTTAGAACTGGACTGTGAGCAGAAGTCATCAAAGGTAAATCTGTTGGGAAAATGTTATATGATCCATCAGGAGACAATGTGGCTTGAAACAATGAGCAAGTTGTAAAAATGTGTGATAATTACACATTTTGTACCTGTTTCTATTATCATTATTATTACATATCAATTTCTCTTGTTGTACAATCTTCAAAGGCTGCATTTATCCATCTTTTGAATCATATTCTTACCACAGTGTCTGGTTTAATCAATGAATGTGCTTAATAAATAGTTATTAAATCAAAGTGAAGTGATTATTTCTAAATAAACACTGATAAAGAAATTTGCATAATTATTCAAATACTATGCCTAGTTGTGAAATATTTTTGTTCTATTTTTGTGCACTCTAAGTACATACGTACAGTAGGATATTAATGTATGATTTTCAAACTGTGAAAACCAGAAATAAAATTCAAATATTGAAGCTCCTGCTTTGTTAGAAACTTCCTATAAAACTTGCTGAAATCTAAGGAACATATTATAGTAATTTTAATATATAGAATTTTATTTATTGCTTATTTGAAAGCTATTGTAGGACTAGATAATACGGTCCCTTTTACACAAGCAAACAATGCATAGAGGCTCGCTCGAGATTAGTCACTGACAGTCTTTAGAAGCAGAGCCCAGGGACTTGTCTCATTTCTTTGCAATGTATCTTTCTCTACACGGAGATCTTCCTCACCTACTTATAAAACAGACTGTGCTTAAAGTAATTAGCCTTCAAAGCAAGAGCCATTTTACATTACACTTTTTAAATGTCTCTCAGAGGTGCTTAGGACTGATATCAGATCAACTGACATTAAACTATGAAAATATTTAGCAAGTAGAATAAGTTTATTAAATTCCTACTTGAATCATTTCATGGATTGAAAAATGCAACCAGTAGAATTATGGCTAGTAAATTACAGTCTACAATTAGGTGAGTATAAAACCATAACAAACTCACAGAAACATATCAATAAGCACAGACACGAAGGTGTACATTCGTGTACACCTACAGAAGGAAAAGAATACCTGACCCCCAAAACTGAAAAACGTGAATGCAGTGTACACAATGTTTCTGTTTAAATACTCCTTTTCTTCCTTCCAAACAATTTCATATTCGGTAGTTCACTTAAGCCTCTCAATAGCTTTATAAAATAAGAAATACAACCGGGGTGCCTGGGTGGCCCAATTGGTTAAAGGTCTGCTCTTGCTTTTACCCAGGTCATGATTTGAGGGTTGTGAGATCCAGTGATGTGACAGGCTCCCGCTGAGCACGGTCCTGCGTGAGATGGTTTCTTGTCTCTCTCCCTCTCCCTCTGATTGTCTCCTTTTCCCACCTCTGCACTCTGGGCCCCCCTTTCATCCTCTCTCTCTCTCTCTAGAAAGAAAGAAAGAAAAGAAAACCTATAAAAAAGAATGAAAGAAATATACCCATATCCTTATAACACAGATGATAGAACTTAATGCAGGCCTTCAGACATCTGATTTTTATCAACATTCTCTTTCGTTTACAAATTGGCTTTTGGAGAAATAGCAAACAGTGCATGGATGAAATTATTTTATAGTATATCTTTCAAAATCAATGGATATCTTAAGTAGAATGGAAAGTGAGTTCGGTAGTTAGTTCTATACACTCAGACCTCCTAGCACAGTCTTCATTCAGCATACAGAAAGATCACCTCCTGTGTGAGGGAGGAAAGAGAGTACCTGAAGATTTTGTCATCTTTGGGGATTGGTTATTGTTCAGTCTACAATTTTAGTTTTTATACTGTTTAATATACCATGAATGTTTATATATATTTTTTAATTTACACAACGTCTTTTTCAAACATTTCTTTGTTTTAGATGCTGTAGGTAGAAACAAGTAAATTTCAGTAATTGTCCAGGAAAAATTATGATAGTCTCTAACCCTGCGAAAACATTTCTGGACTTATTATCTGGTTATATACATAGATATGTGAGGTTTTCCAAAGGTTAGGAAAAACAAAAAAAATTTAACAGTAAAAGCCAAACCAAGTCAGAGTAATAATTTACCCGCTAGAATATGCTAATTATGGTTCATTACCATGTATCCAGATTTTGCAAATTAAACAAAAGGTTATTGGAGGGGGAAACACTATCAAAACTGTTACATTTGAGAATTGTAATTTTCTTTAAATATTCTTGGGTAGGAGACCTAATGATTAATAATAGTATTTCAACCTAAAATATATTTTTAAAAAGAAAATATAGGGGCTCCTGGGTGGCTCAGTGGGTTAAGGCCTCTGCCTTCGGCTTGGGTCATGATCTCAGGGTCCTGGGATCGAGCCCTGCATCGGGCTCTCTGCTTGGTAGGGAATCTGCTTCCTCCTCTCTCTCTGCCTGCCTCTCTGCCTACTTGTGATCTGTCTATCAAATTAAAAAAAAAAAAATTCTTTAAAAAAAAAAGAAAATAAAGATACTTTCTCACTTAATCTAGTCTCTTTGTTAGCTTTATAAAGAGCATTTGATTTTGCACTCATTTTATATGTGGGTTTGTTTTTTTTTTTAATCCTGTGACTTTTTCATTCTTTAGAAAAGTGAGAAATAAAATCTGTATTACATCTAAATCTCGGAAGTAATATATCTAATTGATAACTCTGTTAAAATTTTTATATTGAGAAATCACCAAGTGTTCTTATGTAATCTGGACCTTAATACATTTGAGACTAAATGTGATGTTTTCTTATTTGAGTATGAATGCTTGTCTTTGTTCCCGTCTTCCAAACTCCTGTTTGTCTGCTGATGGCAGGTCTACACAAATCACAGAAGTCTAAACTACAAAGTTAGGGTAAAACCTTGACAGTGCCCCAGTGAGAAAGCCCATCCTCAGGCCCCTAATGATGCTAATGTGAGCTGCCACGAGCCATCATTCTAGAAGCCGTGGCAGGCCCAAAGCAGAGAGTGGAAGATAATGACACATTCTCAAAGCCGACAAAGGAAAACAAATGCATTATGGATATAGATAAGAGAAAACGAACAGTGACATCATCAAAGGAAGATGCCTTTAAACTTTACTATCAAACAGGCTTGTTGGTGACACTTAGAGGCTCATCTGGACAAGACCTATGTCCTGCGCAGATCCAGCCCATCTTGGCATAACCATTCGACCAACCCTGGAATGATCACAGCACACATTCAGAAGAACCCTTTATCAAATTCAAATGCGAAGTGACAGAGCCTGAAAGAATAGGACTTGGTTTCTCCTCCGAAAAGGACTTTTCTAACACTTCACAACAGTTCCCTTGTTCAGTGCAATTCTATATGGAATTTGAAGGAACTGACAAAAGCAATCGTGCCTTTTATGTAGCAAATGCTCTCGTTTTCTCCTCTGTCGATGCCATGTTGAGTATGAGCACGCATTATTCTTGGGGAATTTTATTTGTAGCATTAACTTGTAACACCTAGGAGAAAAATCAGCAATAGTTAGAACAAATGGTACGTAAATAGCATTTTGTGTTTGATTGGGCACATGTGTAATTCCTGATCAAGGTATTATGGGTAGAGTCAGAATCTTGCTTCAACTTCTGTTACACATGAGTGAAACTGGGGCAGAAAGGTTAATTGATTTACTCGGTGCCATAAAGGAACAACCTTAAACACCAGTGTTTTAACCTCAAGAGGCAAAGTGTTTGATCTGTTGCTCAGTCAGTTGAGCCCGTCTGAGACCGAAAATAATGGGCTGTCTGTTGGCATCGGGACAAAAGGTCAATACAATGTGGTGATTCAGACATCACATGATTTTATTTACATTTGACACCACTGCATATGAGGAAGAGGGAGGTGGTCCTTGTTTAGCAAAGATCTGCATGCCTGAGTGCCTGTTAGTTTCAGAAAAATGCCAGATTCTCATCATCAGAAACCCGCTCCTCAGGCTTTATCCCCAGATAAAAGCTTAGGTTATGAAAGTGAACGTTTTTGTACATTGATCTGTTAGTATGACTGAACCTGACCAAGAGAAATCACCTCAGAGTACAAAGAGATTATTTATTTTTGACAGTCTTCAGCCTGTCCCTTTAAACTAGTGGCTTGGTAAAAAAGACATCCACGATGTTGGAACTCAACCTAGGCATCCCCTTCATTCCGCAGAGCCCAACACATGTCATTAGAGAGTAAAAGCTTCCATCACCCCAGTGTGTGCTAGATCTACACAAGTGATTTTGAAATTAATGAAAATCCCCCAGGCTATCCAGTCCCCTGGGAGAATTTGAGAGGAGTGCCGTTGATGGCGATTGGACATTTATCAGCCTTTCCTTCCTATTTACTACTCAATTTCTGTGTGACCTTGGGAACACCAATTATAAGATTCATTTTAGTGATTCTTATTGATTGGGAACAGTGAGGTGACAGAGTAATATTATAACATGATAAATAATAAAAATTAGGAAGAATTCTTAGATGTCAGTAACATAACTGATATCATAAGTGCGATAGATTCTTTTTGATTAAGTGTAATAGATTCTTAACGTTCTAACTGAACAAAAGGAAGTTATAGATCATTATATCTATGCACCAAAGACATTACAACTTTATTCAAAGACTCCAAAATTGTATTTATAAATAATTATTTTTATACAAGTTCCTATGGCAAATTCAGTTGTTAATCATCAGTTCAACAACATTTAAAATACAAGCTGCACTTAAAGTCACCCAGACTGTATCTTCTTCCAAATGATGTCTTCCTAGAGTTCATTTGCTAGTAGTATCAAGTTTTAGACAGTACTAATAATATAGTACTGTATATAGTAACAGTACTAATAATATATCTTGACACATTATTTCAGTTAATATTAGTATAAGAAAGAGCTGTATGTAAAATCTCACAAAATTATTAAGGAGTGACAGGGAGACAACATGTTATCTGCAAATAGAATAAAAATTGAAAGTTGGTAACTCAAACATTTACTTTTATTAATAAAATCTACACATAATGCTATAATAACACACGTCCGTTATAGAATAAGGAGAAAGTAAAAATAACTACCAAAAGAGAAATGATCACTTATATTCTATCTCTCCAATAATTTTCAAATAGTTGTGTTTTGTTTTTGTTTTTGTTTTTTTGGTGTTTTTTTGTTTTGTTTTTTGGTGTGTTTCTACCTAGACTTCCTCTTACATGCACACGGTAAGTGGTTTCATAGTTTTGATAATGAGAGATATAACTTTGTCCTGCCATTTTACACTCATTAGTGTCAAACTTTTCAGAACTAACAGATGATATCCCATATGTTATTTTGAGTATAAGGCATAAACTATATATAAACAATTTAGGTTATATCACAAAGGAATTATCCACATTAAAAATAAGAAACTAAAGTTAGGTTCAAACACAAAGCTCTGAGCTCTTACGAAATCGTGCCACGAGAAATGAAAGCAACCTTTTCTTCCTCAGATTTTATTAACAATATAAACAGCATGAAGGATTCTCTCTTTTCTTGGGTTGGGGGATCACTGGCAGCTGGTTTTTGCAATGCCAGCAGACAAGCCAGTGTCCTCTGGAAGAGCAAAGAATTCTGAATGTGGAAGCATTCAGAACACCTGGAACATCCAAGTGATATAAATCCCATGGTTTGAGTTAGTTTAAGAGATGAAGTGCTTTGGCTATTATTTGGATGTTCTCAATGCCATATCTTCTCTCTCTCTCTATGAAGTTTTAACACTGGAGATTCACCCAAAGCCATGAAATGCCTTACATTCTCTTTTAGATGTGTCTTGTCTGCTATATTAAGTGCAGAGTGCTTGGTAGCGTTGGTAGTAGGTTCATGGTAGGTTCATGGCCATTGTTAGGTTCAGAAATGTGCTTTTTTCAGTAGTGGTCTAAGAAAGAAAATTCTAGAGTGATTTTATTTTTCTGGGAATGCTATCCATTGTCCACAATTGGGATGAGGTAGTCTCACAAATGTGACAAATATGCTCTTCAGTCTGGTTTCATGCTACTATAGACTGCCCTCGTTACCATCAACAGCTCCTCCCTGCCCCTCACCATCAGCATCCCTCCAGTCTGTTCTTAATAACTTATCTTTCATTCCCTCCTACCACCACATGTTCCATTGTGCTAGCAGTCAGCTGTTCTTTCTCATAGTTGTTCCTTACTCTTCCCATACAGAGTTCTGATTTCCAACTCTGTCAACTGACTTTGGCCAAAGTTTGGCTAATAACTTTATAATTTTATATAAATTTATATAATTTTATATAATAAAATAATAATATAATATATTAAAGTTTGGTTTGAAGAAAAGTCAGAAAGTAGAAGGAAGGAAGAAACCAGGGTATTTTTTTCTCTCCTTTTTTTGGGTTGGGTTTCCAGCAAAGTCCACATACCATCCATGGCTCAAACACCAGTGAAACAGGTCTGCCATACTTTTGGCTTCTGCTTAGTGAACACTTGACAAGGCTCTTTGGTGTCATTGCTTTCTAGATTTGTTTTTTGTTTGTTTTGTTTTTGTCTTTGGTCCCACCCCGGGCCAAGTGTGGTTCTGATAACCTGCTATTGCTAATTTATGGGTTGCCATCACCAATTTCCTAAATTAAATCCCTTTAATCTAGAATATTCAGAGGATCAATGCTTCCTGGTTTGACACTGATTGTTATAATACTTTATCAGCAGTGGTCGCAGAAAAATACCTCTTATGATAGGATTCTAACACTGAGCGTAGCTCCTTTTTGAATATGAACGCATTCATGATGCACTTTCAGATGGCAGATGAGATAATGGTAATTTGTGGCATGCAGTGACATCACAGTTACTTAAATCATCATCCGCAGATACTGAGATGGAGACCTGGCCAAATTCAAGGCTTTGGAAAATCAAGTTGCTGTTGTAATGATAATGGTATTTTATGGTAATATGGATAATTACAAGTATGAGAGCTGCTATCCATTTCTAAAGGTGAAGAAGAACAGACAAAAAAAAAAAAATTACACTCATGTGTATGAACTCTGCTCAAATCAGGCTTAGGGTACAAGAGGACTTCTATGATAAACGTGAAAGAACATATCATCTCCCAGAGCTAGAGGGAAGAAAGTTGTGGCTGAGGATTCAAACAGAAATTTAAATGAACAGAAGCATAAATAAAGTACAAGTTGATTTCACAACATCATCAGCCCCTGTGTTAATACTGGGACATTATTGCTTCAGTTTACAGCATTTATGGGGAAGTACTGGGACCCTGACATTTGGGATGGGGACAATGTGTGCATTTGGACAAAATTGCACCACCAACTTTTCCTAATCCTTTTTGCTAATACAATGGGGCAACAACTTCACTGTTAGAAAAGTAGCCTTCCCTTAAATAGATAATACTTCCTTACTTTACCCAACGCAGTTTGCTCAAGCTACCTTGTAATCTTTCACTGTCTCAAGACCAATAACTATAGTCATTTCCAAGATGCCCCAGGAAGAGAAACATAGGTTTCCTCCAAGAGGATATGACACACACAGCAAAGGAATCCCGAAATATTGTTAATTCTTATCTGTACATACTTGGAGAAAAATATATTATATTCATAGAACCTCTCAAAGGGGACAAATTTAATTTTGGATGAAGCCAAATATACTATAATGTTACCCTAAATTCCATTTGGAATTTAGAGAAGTTGGAATTTTATCTCTTTATTCATTGAAGGCTGGGTTTAAGAGTTTATGTTAACAAGAGTTCACGAATGCTGGGAGGGGCTTTCCTGACATAACATAAAGGAGGAAAGTTAAGTGTTAGGGAGATGGTAGGGCTAGAGGGGATCTGGTAAGTGCAATTCACTCCCTTTCTCTCCACATGTATCCTGAGGATGCTCAGAAGACTTTCCCTTTACAAAGAATTGATCAGTGCAATTATGAGGGCAATACCAAAATTTCTGGAAAGTTCCATGGTGATATCCCTACGTTAAGGATAAAAGTGGAATATAATTGAGGTAGAATTGAGGTCCTTGATTTCACTGATAATAATTGGATCCTAGAGAAAGGGAGACTGGGGTTTGAGTGTTGTAGACCTTGTGATTTCAATGACCATACCAAGCAGCAGTGCCGAAATGGTAAACAATGCTTTGACATACATAGGTCTGTGTTGGTAATCAGATGAACAAAAGTCCCTAGGAATAGACAGGTGTGTAGCTTATTCATGTACATTTCCATGGAAACATGATCTAGGTTTGGTGAAGATAAACCCAATTTGTGTCACCACAAGAGGAAGTTAAGGTCTTTCCTCCAGTTCCCAGCCAAAGTTAATTCACAGATAGGGTGACTGATTATCCTGGATCCTGGCTTTAGGACTGAATATCCCACATCCTGGGAAACTCTTCAGCTCTAGGCAAACTAGATCATTACTCATTCCATCACAGATCTCAAGCCCCTTAACTATAAAACAGGCTGTTACTTGAGTAAGGATCTTGCATGAGAATATGCTTAAATCTTTCTCCAAAAGGACCAGAGGCCATTTGCTATGAAAAATGGACATTGACGAGAAAGCAATGTTCACAATTTTAAATATTTTATATTGGCTCTGAGTTGATGTGATTCCTAAGACACTGAAATGCCCTCTTGGCTCACGTGTCCAAGGGCAGAATTACAAAACCCAGATAATAAACGCAGATTTGCTCCAAATCCATCTCCAGCTGGGACCAGTTGAAACATTCATAATCAGAAACTGCAGAATTCCTACCCACACCAGCTCTTGTACCTGAGGTGTGAGGGCCAGAGCTGGAGAGGCTAAGTGAAAATCCATGGAACTGAATTCCTCTGTCTGCACGGCCACAAGTAAGCAATTTATCAGCCCCCTCAGAGAATCATCCTAGTTAATGCTGCCATCAAAGACTTGAAAACAGATAGGAATCCTATCAAGCTTACTTTTGATTCACCTCTTTGGCTGTCATAAAAGTCAGATACATCCTGACAATGAGTGTGGATTATTGTAAATATAATTAGAGAGTCACTCCAGTTGCAGCTGCTGTGACAGATACCGCATCCTTGTTAGAGCAAATTAACACATGCTTTGCTTTCATATACCCCTGTTGACCTGCAAAATGCCTTTTCCCCCATACCAATCATCAAAGATGATCAGAGCAGCTTGCCTTCAGCTGGGAGAGATACTATTACAATTTCACTATCTTTCCTCGGGGATAAGTCAACTTTCCTGTTACTATTAAAAATAAAGTCTCCAGAACTTCCGTGTAATCGACATCCCACAGAACATAATTTGCTCCATTTCACTGATTGTCCTTGGTGTGTAGGAAGGGGAAACACCCAGATGTACTAGTTTGAGATATGTTTGCCCAGAGGGAGAATAAAAACACAAAATGCAGAGGGCTGCCATTTTAAGAAAGATTTTAGGGAGCAGATGGTCTTTGACTTGTCAATATATCACCCCTAAAATGAGACGAGGTGTCTCATCTTGCACTGATGCTGACCAAATATATAACGCCTGTGGGGCTCCTTGGATTTTTTTTTTTTTTAAGGCAACATATACTATAAATTTGTATGTCTTCTCTGGACCCTTTAACCAATACTCTATAAGGTTCCCAGTTTTGAGTGGGACCTAGAAAAAGAAAAGATTGTATCAAGTCTTGGCTATGTGGAAAGACACCTGTAAATTAGGCCTCAAGACAGCAGAGTTGATGAAGCTTGAAAGGTAAGGGAAGTAAATGAGAACATTATGTCAAGCCTCTGAAAAGACTCAGTAAGAGTTACAGAGTTGTGGTTCTTTTTTTTAATCAGTTGTTTCAAAATTTTTTTCCTCATTTTCATAGTTATTTTTTCCTTAACTCCTGGGTTATCTAGAAGTATATTGTTTAACTTTCAAACATTTTTTGTATTCTCCAATTATATTTTTCCTATTGATTTTCAGCTTAATTCCACTTATCAGAGCACATTTTATGTGTGATTTTAATTCTTTGCCATTTCTACATGTGTTCATAGTCCAACATATTATCTAACTTCGTAATGACTTCATGTGTATTTGAGGAAAATGTGCATTTTTGCAATTATCAGCTATAGTTTTCTACATAAGATAGGCACACTTTTATGGCAAGTTCGTAAATTTTGCTTTAAGTCTTTCAAGTCTTCCTGCTGGTTTGATTTTTCTTCATTGGTGTATGTCTGTATTTCTAGTAATAATATTTTAATTGAATTTACTTAGCCCAACATTAAGACAAAACACTAGCTTTTCTTTGGTTACTCTTTGCATGATATATATGTTTATACCTTTTTACTGGCAACTTTTCTGTACCTTTACATTTAAGAATTCATGTTAACTTGTATTTATAATTATTATTATTTTTATAGAGGGAGAGGGGGTGGACAGAAGGCAAGGGAGAGAGAGAATCCCAGGATCCTGAGATCATGACCTGAGCCAAAGTCAAGAGTCAGATGCTTAACTGACTGAGCCACCTAAACAGCCCTGTGCCAGCTTTTAAAGTCTACCTATAGTTGTGCTTCCCCCCCCCCCAAAACTGACATCATTTTTAACTGGAGTATTTAGTCTATTTATGTTTACTATAATTATTAATGGGTTTAAATATGTTATCTTACTCCTTTATTTATTTATTTTTGTTTTTTTAAAAGATTTTATTTATTTATTTGACAGAGCTCACAAGTAGGCAGAGAAGCAGGCAGAGAGAAAGGGGGAAGCAAGCTCCTCGCTGAGCAGAGAGCCCAATGCGGGGCTCGATCTCAGGACCCTGGGATCACAGCCTGAGCAGAAGGCAGAGGCTTTAACCCACTGAGCCACCCAGGCACCCCTCTTACTCCTTTTTTTAATTTGTCCACCTGTTCTACATTTCTTCCTATATCTCTATTATCTTCTTTGGAATATACTTTTAATTAGCCCATTTATTATTCTCTATTAGCTTATTAATAAACTTTATTTAATATTATTTTAGAAGTTACCATAAGGATTGCAACATAAATCCTTTACTTACTAAATCTAATAATAATTCATACTTTTATAATACATAGACCATAGGAAGTCTAAGAAAACTCCAAATCCACCTACCCCCCACTTCTTTTGCTATTATTGTCATGCATTTTAATTCTATGTACACTACATAGTTTTAACCTTGTAAAAAGTTAGGTTAAACAACAATATTCATTTAGATTTTGCCAGATTTTTTACTGTTTTTTGGCTTTGCATTACTTAGTACATCTCTGTGTTCCGATCTGGGACTTCTAATTATGCCTGTATTCAAATTTCTCACCCTCTCTTACAGGTCTCATGCTATTTGATTACATTCTTCATCTTTTCTTTTTTCTTCATGTATCAGACTTGCTGTATTTTCCTGATCTTTTTTTTTCCCCCCTTGGATTTTTTTTTTTAATTTATTTGACAGAGAGTGATCACAAGTAGGCATAGCAGCAGGCAGAGAGGGGGCAGGGAAGCAGGCTCCCTGCTGAGCAGAGAGCCTGATTTGGGGCTAGATTCCAGGACCCGGAGGTCATGATCTGAGCCAAAGGCATAGGCTTAACCCACTGAGCTACCCAGCTGTCCCTTTTCCCGACCTTCTAATTCAATAATACTTTCTCCTCTTATATCTAAATTTTGTTGAATTTATCTACTTTGACATAAATTACATGATAAGTTTCTTCAGTGGTAGAATTTCTATTTTTTTTAAAGATTTTATTTATTTATTTGACAGAGAGAGATCACAAGTAGGCAGAGAGGCAGGCAGAGAGAGAGGAGGAAGCAGGCTCCCCACCGAGCAGAAAGCCCTATGCAGGACTCGATCCCAGGACCCTGAGATCATGACCTGAGCCGAAGGCAGAGGCTTAACCCACTGAGCCACCCAGGTGCCCCTCTATTTATTTTTTATTATAGTTTCCATTATTGTTCATTTTTAGCTGATCTTTGTAGTGTGCTTATTCATTTAAATTAAAACCTATATCTATTAATTTCAATATCTGGATTTCCTATGACTATATTTCTATCTCTATCTCTCATTCTCCCCACCTCTCTCCTTCTCTGATCATTTGTCTTCTCCCCTGGCATATTGGTAATTTTGTTCAGATGACCTTGTGAATGAAATATTTTAGAGATAATTTTTAGTTTTGTATGTCACTGTTTTTCTCCAGAGATTTTGTTTTTGGATCTGGCAGGCAGTTAAGGTGGGGGGGTCAAATAACCTCATCCAAGCAGAGACTCCTTCATTATGGCAGAGGGCTTCAGGCTTTGTGAAGATGGGATGTTTTTACTTTTTCCTGCTCTTTTCTTTAGAAAAACCAATTGAAAACTTAAGGTATTTCCTAAGACCCCTACTCCTTGGTGAAGTTATTGACCTTCTAGCCTCCTAAGATTGCTGAAAGCTCTTCTCATTTATTCAGCCTCTCAGTTCTTTTGAGAATTACTAAATGCTTTGGGAGAAAAAAGTAGTGACATTTTCAGGTTCACTTCTCTGCACTTCCCTTTTCTCTGTTCCCTAGGCCCCTTCAGTCTCGTGCTGTTTTATTAAGTCTCTAATGCCTTCAAACAAATTTTTATTATTTTGTTTAGTTTTATAATTACTCTTGGTAGAATGTTTAGAACTCTAAAAGTATTTCACACAAGGGGCACCTGGGTGGCTCAGTGGACTAAACATCTACCTTCACATCAGGTCATGATCTCAGGGTCCTGAGGTTAAGCCCCACATGGAGCCCCATGTCAGGCTCCTGATTCAGCGGGGGTCCTGCTTCTCCCTCTCCCCACTGTTCGTGCCCTCTTTCTCCCTCTCAAATAAATAAATAAATAATCTTTAAAAATTAAAACGTAAAAATAAATAAATAAAATCTTTAAAAAATACATAAATAAAAGTATTTTGCCATGACTAGAAGTAAAAACTCATGATCGCTGAGACTTGAGTCTCTTCTTGTTACAAAGAGGATAAAAGTGTTTTCATTATAAAGGCACAAAGTTGCTTCAGCTTCAGTCGCAGCATAAAGCTTGTCTAATAAATTAAAGTTGATAGATGCCTGGAGAATGTTGTGACTAGTAGAACAGGTAGACAGTGTCTACTGGATCCCGTGTATTCTTTCTCTCTCTCTCTTTTTTCTCCAACCTTTCTCTGTTCTTCTTACAAAAGAAAAGATAAACCTTTCTGGTTGCATTTCCCAGATTCCTGTGTCACTGTCTTTCACTTGTTTGGGTTAACAAGAGGCATGGAAAGCAAATAGGGAGCCCAGAAAAAGGAGAATTCAAGCATTTCTCTCTCTCCCTCTTCAGTGGCATCTCCAGCAGGACCATGTCCCTTCTGAACTTTTTGTGCTTCAGAACTAGTGATGCCCCCTCCCCCCAAGGCTCATTTCAACACAGGATGATCCTGCTTCCTGCTCTTGCTTCTCCCTGGGTGACCTTCCTGTACATGGTTTATTTCCTCACCTCTTCCATATATCTAATTAGTTTAGTGGATTTAATTCCCTTTGTCTCAACTAATAAAATAATAAGGGCAGAAAATAGAGAAATATGAAGAAATTCTGCAGTGCAATATAAGGTCAGCATCCAATTCCTTCAAATTTTGACATAATGACTTTTCTGTAATAGACTTACTGCAAGAAGGGAAACACAATTTTTGAAAAATGACTTTGTGTTTTCAACAACTTTCAAGAGGATGCTATGAAATCAAAGCAGCATGTCATGAAAAAGGACAATCTAGTTTTGATAAGGATTCAATGGGGAGGAAAAATAAGATTTCGGAATTAAAATTTTGATGGATGCAGCAACTAGCAGATTAAACCTTGAAGGAATTTAAATTAATGATGTGGCTTATAAATGAAAGCTTCATTTAGGAAAATAACTCCCTCAAATGACTCTCAGATTGGATTAAAAAATAAACATTAAGTGACTTCATGTTTATGAGACATTTTTAAAAAATGGCCCATCAAGCATAAATATAAATTGAGGGTCAAAATTATATTAGGCAAACACAGTGAAAGAAAATAGTGATGGAAATATTAATAACAAAACATAATAAAAAATATATTACATAGGAAAGTGATTTCATATGGATAATATAAATACCAGGTAAAATTCATAGCCTCAAGATATATTAAATAGATATGACAACATCAGGAAATTATAACTGAAAGAGAAAGAGCAAGAGAGAGAGAGTGGGGAGTGAAAATGAGCTTGTAGTGGTCATAAACCACTTGGTCTACCCCAAAATTCAGGGTACATTTTCTGCATTTTGAGAATTTGTTACATGATGAAATATACCTCTTTAAGGTTAAATACACAGAAATTATGTATCTGAGGTTCAGTAGATGTTCGGTTATAAACATAAGGCTTGTTCTGCCAGCAAGACACACTTGCATGTGACTCTGATTCAGAGGTGAGCTACATGAAGAAATCCATTGATTATGACTATTCATTTTATTGATTCAAGTCATGGCAGAAATAGTGGAGCTCCACAATGAGCGTCTACTTTGTCATGTCTGTGTGTGATTCATGAAGCTGATCCTGACCTTCAGTGGTTTTATGGATCATGTAAGACCCACTCTTACTACAGTGAATCCTACAGTCTTTGCCCCAAAATGCTGACAAATATGGAATTTTTGGCCAAAAGTCTTTGGACAACAGTTGAAGGAATGGAAACATGGGAATTGGTTATCAAACTTATTTATCTTTATGTGCAGTAAAACCTGGTTAGTATTACAGAATAGAGCACTAATAATCCTTCACCTATTAATTATAGTGGTTAATGTAGTTATTGAATTATCACCTCCTAACAGTCATTAAAGTTTAGGGTAAATTGTTATGCAGCAATAGATAAGTAACATAGAAGGGAAGAATTTAGTGATATATTCATGGATTTCATTAAAAGATAATGTGATTCTCTAGTGACAAAGACCAAGTAGTAGCACTGACTTGGCAGAAGGAAGTGATTATAGAGGTATTAGGCAACAAAGACTGAGGGTTAATCAAAATAGATTGGCCCACAAGCATATTAAAGTAATTAATTGATCATGAGGAGACTAGAAGTGAAATAAATGGACAATGGACAAAAATCATAGAATTGTATGCCACAAAATAGAAAACTCATTCAAGACAATGTGGGTGGACAAGGTAAAAACATCTTAGAGCTGAAATCCATTTCTTGATTTGTGATTCCCTTCTACAAGGGTCTTTGCGATAGATACCTGTCAGTGTTCCAAACAAATAGCTCCTCTTGTAGCACTGACACAGGTGTGCACAGTAGCCATCCCCAACTTCACACACCTTTGCCGGTGGCACTAACAGTGCCCCCTGAGGCATCCAGATATTCATGACAGTGGCTGCGTGTTATCAAGGCTGTCTCTGTGATGTTGCTTTGCCTCCAGTCATGAGTGATTCTTAACAGCTTCTGCTTGGATCATCCCAGCCCAGTTCTCCAACTTTCCAGAAAATTCTGTGAATTACAATCATTTCAATGAACTCCAGTTAATGAATGCCTTTAAAGGAGTCAGAGTCAGTCTCTTTCTTTCTCTTTTTCCTTCTCTCTCTTTTACAATTAATGGGATCTCCTCACCATGATAGCAGCTATATATGAAACTGGAAGAATATTCTTAAAGACAAAAACAGCACCAATGTAGTAAACTGAAAAACTACCATGTGATATGTGATTTAACAATAGAATCAAATTCATTGAGATACATGTACTGTCAGTTCTTGTACTGAAGTTCAAGACTGGTCACCAGAACGATGTTAATCCTTGACAAATTATATTTGAGGTTTAGAAAATTTCCTATTAAAGTAACAATGGGTAGAAGTGTGCTAGTAGATCTTATAAAATATTTTTAAGCCAACAATAATATAATCATGAAGTAATGATTCTGGAAAAGAATTGAGAGGCCAGAAATAAACTATATATATAGTGGATTTCATAAAAGTAAATTATTCCATGAAAATTAAGCTAATGGGGAAAAAATTGCTTTTCAACTCACATTGTTGACCTAAATAACATATTGAAGAATAAAGTTTAAGTATGAAACTAGTCATTAAAAACCAGAAGAAATCATGGATTAATACCTTTCTTTATTTCCGAGTGGAACTTGGAACTCAGAAAATATTGAAAATGCAATAGATACAAAGCATGTCAGTGCGAGTTGGGAAATGGACTTAGCTTACCAGCATTTTGAAACTGCTATGCATTACAAGCAATGAAAAATACTCCTTAGGCGCACACATGTGGCTCAGTTGGTCAAGCATCTGCCTCTTGATTTCATCAAGGAGTCATGGAATTGACCCCAAATCAGGCTCTCCATTCAGCATGGAACTCCCTTATGATTCTCTCTCCCTCTTCCACAGCCCCTCCCCCACCTCATATGCACACATATACTCTCTCTCTCTAAAAGAAGAAAGATTCTCTAAATCATTAATAAAGGATCAATTGCAAAACTTAAGTAGACAAAGATGAATAAAGAAAATAAAAAATAAAAAGATTTTGGTTAAAATCCCTAAGAATGTCATGCTGAGGGTAAACTTATAAATGGAAGAAAACTAGTATAACATACACCACTTAAAAAACATTTTTTCAATGTTTGAAGAATCTTAAAAATTTTAGGTTTCATTGACCCAGTGATCCTTGGCTTAAATCAATTTTAGGTAAATTTTTATGTAAAAATTCATATATATAATAATGATCATACAAGATTATATGTAAAATAAACAGTATTCTAACTATGCTAAATAAACTATAGTTTATTATGTCAAATGACACATTAATTGGTAGTTTAATATTTTTCAATAATGTATGAAAATTAGTAATATATATGAAAATATGTATACATTTAATATCAATTATTTAATGTGTCTATAATGAAAAGAAAAAGATCAACAGAACTATAACAAAAAGAATGAACTAAAAGATTTTTGAAAGAAAATATTTGCAGCAATTTTGAGGTGGTAGAGTTATTGAAAATTTCATTATCTTTATAAATTTCTAACACCTTCATGATTCCTCCATTAAACCCATATTAATTTTATAACATATTTTTATTAAATATGTTTGTATCTGTGGGTACATATCTATGTATATTATGTATGTATGTGTACTTTGTTTTAATGTATTCTTCTATAGACTGCTAACATTTGATTACAGGAAAAAGGAATAGAAAATAGAATACATTTTTTGTTTAAAAGTAGTACAGCCACAAAAACATTCACTTTTGAAAATATGAAAACCCTGTTCAGTTCTAATCTCTATAATCTCTACTTAATTTGTCTACCTTTGACTGTACTTAGTTATGTTTTCTTAGGAACATAGTCTTCATTACATTAAAAACCATCAGAAGGGCCCAATCAGGATTTTCAAGTGCATGTAATACTATTCTTTTCAGGCAGACTCATGCATGGACTTTTTTTTTTAAGGATTCAAAAAGACAGACCTAAGGACATTTTTTTAAAGTATAATAGAGGAATACACACACAATTAAAATAGCCTGGAGTATAGTGTGTCAACTTCAATACCCATCAAAAATCACTGATTATAAAAAAAAAAAAATCAGTGATTACAGTTTACTTAGGTAGACTTAGCCATAGAGCATCTGAAAATCACAAATAACTAAAACTTGACATTGATATCAGCTCTGGAGAATAGTACTGTACTCTTCTTTCTGATATCATGCTAGGCCCTTATTCTAACACTAACCCTTAGAGATGCACGTCATCTGCTGACCTTAGAAAACCATTCATGGTCATTTTGGAGTGTTGCTTGGAGGTCTTTAAATCAGTAACATGTCTTATGTGACAAATTTTTTTATTCAGTGGAACTGATTTCAAACACAAGCTGCCATGGCTAAAGGCAACTTTTAATTATTCACCAAGGGACAAAAAGGAGAGTATCATAGCAAAATGTTGGTCTTTCCTTAAGTGTGCAGGAAGAGTGCAGGGAGTAAAATGTGTAAGATAAAAAAGAATATAGGGAAACTATTGGATAACTTTGAATAAAGAGTTTTTTGGTTTACAATTATCTACATGAAGTTTTTTGGATTTTTGTTTTTTATTTTCCCTGACATCCAGAAATGGTACACAATTCCTATCTAAAGCAAGTGTGGGTGTAACGTAACACTGGAGATCAAAACATAAGGAAGATTAAAATACATTGCTTTCAGTTACTGAGATTGCTGTGTGTGTGTGTGTGTGTGTGTGTGTGTGTGTGTGTGTGCACATAATGACAAATTTTATAGAAAATGTCACTGACATCTTTAAAAGACCTATGAGTCTGGTGATATAATTCCTTGATATACAAATGATTGCAAAATGCCTCAAGAAGTATCTAGGAGATGAGAGAAAAATCATTTGGAATGGGGAGGCATTCATATCTTGCCAGGCACTGGGATTACATAACCTTTAGGTTCAAGAGACTGATAGGAGATCCCACAGACTTCTTGGGGAGATAAATAGCTACACAATTTCAATAAAGTCTGAAACATGCACTGATAGAATTATGTACTAGGTGTTTTTTGAATAGAAGAATAAGCCCAAATGAAGCATTTGAAAAATAGAGATTGACAGAAAGTTAAAATGCCAATAGGGAAAGAGCCTTTGTGAGAAATGGGTGGAGGTTCTTTGGGGATCACCTATACCTCAATGTTTCTTTGTCTAGAATATGATGAGGATCTAGGATGTGGAGGAGTGGAAACCATACAGGAAAGTAAGGGCCAGATCAAACTCATCTGCCCTATGAAAGATGTTAACCTTTTAATAAAGGCTCTGAAAAGTCATTGAAATAATTCAAGCAACGGAACCACATAATCACTTTTGTGTTTTAGAAAAAACATGTGTATTGTGTCATGAAGAATGAATTGAAGCAGTCCAGGAGAGAGGCAGGATGACAATCAAGAGTTCTTGCAAAATCTCAGTGAAAATATAAGAATCAGAACAAAGGAAGTGGCAGGAGGAGAGAAGAAGAGACAGAGATAAAAGGAAATAAAACAATAGCAAATGCTATTTTATCAGGTATGAGATAATCGATGAAAAATTCCTGCTTCAGTGACAGGATTGGTGGTGGTACAATTTGTGACATGGTAATGAAGTAAAAGAACCAATTTCTGGAGAGAAGGTAGTTGCTTTAATTTTGGAAATATTGAATTTTAGGAGAGTGTGAGAAATACATGTAAAAATGGCTGTTGGCAGCTTAAATATAAAGCTTGGAACTTGGGAAAGGTCTGGGCTAGAGAAATATTGTAGACACTGGTTTATAGCTTGATATCTTCTTTCTTCTAATTTTTTCAAGCATTATAAATGAATGAACTCTGATAGAAAGTATGGATCCAGTGAAAATTTATCAAAACAAATAATGTGATAGAATACATGATTATACATTAAATAAAGTGTTTTTTAAATAATTGGATGACTATAAATTTTTAGATTTAAATGAGAAATTTGGGTGTCTTAAAGAGCCAGACATTAGCTAACTCCTCATGGTGTCTAATTTTCCATTTTAAAAGAGAGCCAAGTACCCAGTGACTTTCACTTCCTGTTCCAACCTGAGACCCATGCAGGATATGATCTGTGCCAACACTGGGAGGGTCAGTTGTTGACTAGACCATTGCTGAATCCTAGAACTTTGCCATCGGTTAAAGCACTCTAATTGTTCTACATCTTCTCTGGAAAAACAAGAAGTTCCACCTATGTGGTCACTCAGATCCTTTTTAGATCAAATGTTTAATCAATTCACATTTTTTTCTGGTAATTACTCATCATTATTCATATTTATCTGGTAATTATATAATGCAAAAATAAGACTGTTGTTTCTACTAAGTAAAATGTATCCACACAGTGGTACTATTAAAGATATCAGATTTGGGGAACACAGAATAGAAGCTCAAATATACTAACATATATTATAGTTAATTACAGACAGTCCTCAATTTATGGTGGTTTGAACCAGGATTTTTTTTAACTTCATGAAGGGGTGAAAGTAATACATATTCAAGCATTCAGTAGAAACTGTACTTGGCATTTTGAATGTAAATCCTTCCCACTGCCAGAGATAAGAAGTGTGACCCTCTCTGGTGCAGCTGGATGGGGGTAGCAATGTTGGTTCCCACTCAACCAACACTGAGGGGCAACGACTGACACACTAACAACCATCTGTACCCATACACCATTCCATTGTTCCCTTTCAGTGCAGTGGTCAATACATGACATAAGATGGTTAAGACTTAATTATGCAAATAGGTTTTGTGTTCCATGATTTTGCCCAACAACAGCCTAATTTAAGTGTTGTGAGCATGGTTAAGGGAGGTGGGGCCAAGCCCTGATGTTCCACAGGTCAGGTGTAGTAAAGGTACTTTTAATTTATATTTTTAACTCACAATGGTTTTGTCAAGATGTAACCACACCATAAATTGAGAAAGATACGTATAAATATGAACTATCCAACTGAGGCCTACAGGTCTCTTGGTGTAGATTAACTAAACTACAGTATGTTAACAAGTTGGAAATAACAGTATGTCTTTTTTTTTTTTTTAAGATTATTTATTTGAGAGAGAGAGAGCACACATCTGAGCTGGAGAGGCAGAGAAAGGTGGAGAGAGAATCTCAAGCAGACTCCACACTGAGTACAGAGCTGGACATGGGGCTCAATCTCACGACCTTGGGATCGTGACCTGAGCCAAAACCAAAAGTCAAATGCTTAACTGACTATGCCACTCAAGTGCCCCAGGGATATGTCTTCTTAAAGCCATATATGTGCTTAGTTGATTTCATTTATCCCTTTCTAGATAATAACATTAGAATAATGTTATTATTAAACATTGTAAAACAACTTGACCTTTCCATATTGAAGTGATAGAGCAAGCAGAGAATACATCTGATGGTGGGGAAGGTAGAAAGAATGTGTTTTCTATTATTTATAGTCAATAAAATATAAATACTCCAGCATGTTTAGCTGTTTTAAGATCCCAAATAGCCTAAATAGGGCTTATTTGAAATCAAAAGGATCAGGATCAGTCTGCATGTATACATACAATTATTATATATTTAAAGACAGAGAAATCTACTCCCACGC
This sequence comes from Taxidea taxus jeffersonii, assembly GCA_003697995.1. Lineage (NCBI taxonomy): Eukaryota > Metazoa > Chordata > Mammalia > Carnivora > Mustelidae > Taxidea > Taxidea taxus. Next base: position 80,697 of record ML111902.1, read on the forward strand.
CAACCAATCCATCCTTCTTTTCCAAAGAACCTCATGAAACATAGGGGTACCCAAAACAGAGAAATTCAGAGAAAGGCAAAGGAGATCAATTCACCCAACTCTAACAAGAAACATGATATCACAAGAGAGAGAGGATCCTAGAACAAAGTAATAGTGGGTTGGCTTCTGAATGACGTAGAAAAGAAATTCACGCTCCCTTAAAGCCAGCATCACTTGGTCAGCAGCATTATGGTGGGCAGATGATAAAATTAGCACAGACACAGCATTCAGACTTCAGCAAGATGTTTGCTAACTTTCATCATAATATACATTTGGGCAAAACAAAGAAAGGTGACATAAATGTTATAAGAAATGGACAAATTAGTGAGTGAGTACATTTTTTTTTTTGAGGGACTTCAGTATTTGAAGTGAGTGGAAGAAAAAATATTACATGAACTAGGAGTTGTGATTTTTAGAAATATGAGATGAATATATTTGTATGTCATTTTTAGAAATACATGTTGCTATTTTTAGGGCTATCTGCCCTTGATCTATTTAAATAATGTGTTAATTATAAGAATGCCTTTAGTGAGAATTAGAAAAATAATCCAGATGCAAATGAAAGTCTTTCAAGTATTTTTTTTTCCTCAATGACATACAGTAGTTCCCAATTTTAGGATGAACTCAGTTTCTCCCAAATATTACTGATGTGGAGCTTCACTGTCTTCATACAAGCAGAAATATTAGCTTTATTTAAATAAATATGCATAAAGGATAATGTGTCAAATAGTTGCAAAGTTTATTTACTATTTGGTCAAATATATGGACCTCTTCATCTCTCAAATGGCATCTAGGCAAGCCTTGAAGATTATTTTGAAGCTATTGCTATTTTCCATTATTTCCTTAGAGACTCTTTCTGGCCAGATGCATTATGTTGTGATTTGCAATTTCTATATGGAATAAATGCTAGAATCAATGCAATATTTTCCCACTTGAAACTATTCAAAGAGGAATGCTCAGATGACAAAATATATTTGGTAACTACATAATGAATTTTGATAGCAAAAAGCATTCAAAAGAAAATATTTGATGCTACAAAGTCAAATATTTATTTATCTATGGAGAATAAAATGGGAAATTACCAAATTAAGGGAAAATATTGATTTATAAGCAGAGCCTTGCATTGACTGTCAAAAACATTTTATCTAGTGAGATGTTCCATTAACCAGATATAACTATAAGAATTCAAGTCTTTTTTTTTTTTGTCTTATGTTCATCTAAGGAATAAAACAGCTCCTTATTGAAAAATGGTAGCTTATCATGTGTGTTATTTCTTAAAGGTGCTTTATATTTTTCAACTTGTTCTATAACATTTGGTCTTTAAAAGTGAAAGGATTGGCATCGCCATTGTTCTAAAACGACATAGCCATGTTTTTAATAACTGTTCACATGACTGGGACCTAAAAGAGAAAACTGACCTTTTATATTTATATAGTATCTGTGGATATGGTTTACTTTTCTTTGATATTAGGGACATCTATTTTCCCCTATATACTTCTGTGTGTCTAGTTTAGTTTATCATTGGTTGTCTTTGAATAGTTGCCCACTGAAGCAAAATATGTACCAACATCTGAGACAGACATTAGAAATACAGAGATAAACAACGGACAGTCACAGAATTTACAGAGGAAACTGGCTTTAAACAATAACTTATAAAGACCTACAATAATAGTCTCAAAGTATGGAGAAGGCACAGAACTAGTGTAAAGTGGTGAGATATTAACGCTATTTGGGTCTATGTTAGTTAAGGAAGAGCTTTCTCAAGGAGGTAATATTTCAGATGAATTTTACATGATATTGAAACAAACTTCAGAACCAACCAGTGATTGATTCTTTCTTTACAAATTATAAACAAAAATCAAAGATTGCAAAAATTTAGTTGTTTGTTTTCAGGATGTTAATGCATGATTTGACATCAGCAAATTTTATGACACTGCTTATTTGCCTGTTTTTAACTTCTTCCCGATCACCTCTATTATCAACAAAACGAATACAACTTCAAGTATCCATGTTTGAGAGACTACTTCATGAACAAAATGATGGCCAAGGAACTTAGAAAGATTATATCTTTACACTTTAGTTTAACATCATTAAAATGATTTTTCTCACTTCAGTATAAAAATACTGCTTGCAAAAAATGTACCAGAAGCACATATAAGGACTTACTTTGTCCCTGGGGTAAAATATATGTATCCTCTATGTTAGGTTTCTCTAATAACTCTCATTGATATAAAAGGAACTCAGAGGATCCAATGGACCTTTTTCCCATAGTAAAAAGTGGGCACAACAGATGAGGCTATAAGTACCACACCCATATCATTCATAGGCTGACGGTTGTTTAGTGGGAATATCTATGATATGTTGTGTGAAGACATCCTTCTGATTACAGGATCTTGCCCCAGCTTTTTCTACACATGTTCCTAAGAGCAAGTTTCAACCAGAGATGGAAATAGAAGTATTCAACCAAAGATGGTATGTAAATAAAATACCCTGTTCCCTCGGTTGAGAGAACTCCAAGACACGTTCACTGCCCCACTGTGTCCTCCAGGAGGATTGCACTGCAGTAGTTCATGGTGGTAATTAGCTCCAGGCTGTGGTTGGTTCAAATGCCCTTCCTTCCTCTCGCTGGGTAACTTCTCCATGCTACTATTGGCTTATTTGGGGATCAACTCCTAAATAAAATACGTAACTTTGAGCTGTTGTATCAGGGTCAGTGTCTCAGAGAGACCTAACTATGATGGAATTATTGATAGTTGCATGTTTACTTTTAAGGAACCCAGTAAGATATATTAATGTGTGATATGAAATATTCTACAATGGACAGTATTGCTTCATAAACTTATTTGACCTAAAACCCGATTTTATTTCTAATTTTCATGCCGGGAATGGCCAGCAATCCCTGTATTGATGGATGAAAGATGACTCCAAGCTTTTCTGTGAAAGAGAGGAAAAGGCAAGGGGTCAATGCTCAGCCGAGAAGACCCTTTGTTCTTCTTTGCTCCTGCTTTTATTGGTCCTTCAGGATAATTGCAAATCCTTATCACTGTTTCTCAAGCACAGGATGTGTGACAATGGGTCTTACTGAAACTGGGAGGATCTATTTATAGAATGATAAGATATGCTAATCTGCATGTTCTACTAAACATAGCCTAAGGGACAATGCATACATCTCTTAGATCACAAGGTGGCTGTTTTGGCTAAGAAAGCTCAGGGAAAGGAACTCCCCAGCATTCCAAATGAAACAAAATTTTAAGGGAAAAATATTTTATTCTAGTTTAAAACAGGAGATCCTCCTCCTAATTTCACACCTCACCTCCATCCCCTACATCAATGCAGTTATCTTCTGTTATAGTTTAACTTACTCTTCTTGAGGATGACTAATAATAATTTTTTTCCCTTCTCAAGTTGGTGCAAGGAACAGAAAGATACCTGAGGGGTCAAAAAAGTAAAATGTCCTCTTGCTCCTCTTCCTTCTCCTCCTCTTCTTTCCTCAGTAATAAGGGATAAGGCATTAGAAAGTAAATCAAATGTTCCAGAACCTGTGAACAATATTGAGTTTGATCTCTTATATGCTATAAATCCAATATAGCTCAAACAAATAAATACAAACCTGCTTTGAGTGACGGCAGAAAATGATAACTCGATTGTTACAATCTCATTAAATCCTTGCTACATTCAGTATCAACTGTCTCTGAGATATCTTAACAGCAATTTAAATGAAGGCCTTTTAAAGGGTTTTATATGCTTGTTATTTGATAGATAATTTGGGAATACACCACTTGAGAATTTAGTTTCAACCTCATGAATAAAATAGAATACTTAACATTTTATGTATAAACAAATAATCCATAGCATACTTTTTAGCACCCCAATATTATATACCCCAGCATTTCTCAGTAAATTTTATTTCCTTCTAAATCTACTTATTCTTCCCCAGAAATAAGTAGATAACTCAATCTTTTTTTTTTTCTGCTGAGAACAACCAGCATCCTAAATACCACTTTACTCAATGCTTATTCATACAATAATTTATTCATTGAATAAATATATATCACTTTACATATTTATGCCTAGACTATGCTAATGTCACAATGGAAATCTGGATTGAGGCCTAAATAAAGGTGGGGGGGGAGACTATAAGAGGTGTTAGATTTTATAAAGAAATTTTTAACAGATTTTGTTAGAAAATCAGTTCTATAGTTGATATTATATGTATGCAGATGTATCACTGGCATTATACAGATGGCATAAGGAGTTAAGATTTTGAGAAAACTTCACATAGAATTATTTCAGAGAGCACGGGGGCAGTGAGTCCGACCACCACGAAGACTGATTCATGGAGTACCATCTCCCAGCTCCACATGTGCCGAGAAATAGTCCCAGGATATGAATTTAATAAAATAAGGGGAGGGATGTTGTTGGAGAAAACTGAATGATAACCGCATTCTACCTTCTTGAGTCAGGAGAGAGGAAATGTGATTAAATCCCTGGGCAGCTTTTCCTGAGCTGCCTACAGTTATGTCACTTTACCCTACTGTTTAGTCTGTGTTTGAAACTCAAAGTTTAAAAGTCTTGCTGACCTTGTCTGTGACAAAAATGGAGAAAACCGAAATTGGGGAAGCTAGTGTATTTCCAGAATTTATTGGAAGAAGGAACGAGAGCATCTCTCAAGGATTAGGTAGAAGTCACATGGGAAGAAGAGTGAGTTTGTGTTTCTGAGTCTTGGTCTAAACATACAGCCTGGAGCACTGAGGGGACCTCAGCAGAGGGATGATGGTGGTGGACCATGAGTTTCCTAAATCCAGTGGGAGGTAGGAGGGTTTCATCAACCAACCAGAAAAGACTGTGATTTGCCTCTTGGGAAGGACAGAGGAGGATGCCCAGCAACTTGGTGGATTCCAAGCCACCTACACACATGACCACTAGAGAAAAATTCAACTTTAAATATTGCCAAGGTATACAGCAAATCAGTTCCAGCTTCCCGAGTCAGGTCTTGTCAAGAAAAATCCTCACTCTTCTCCATCCCATTTGCCCCAATCCTCGGAAATTTGGGGGCTGTCAAGATATGGAGGGGGAAATTGAGACTCAGAGAGAGAAGAGAACACACTAACCACTGCTCACTTTTCAAAAAGCTGGCTTTTTTGAAGGCAGGTGCAAGTTGGAAGATAAGTAAAGCCTTGAGTTTAAATGGCTTCAGAGTTTGTATCATTATTAAGCTTTAAAATTACTAAATTGAGACTGTGTTCTGTGACTTAAAATGGCCATAGAATGTTTCATTACAAAAGATTGACCAGTAGACTTATGGACCCCACTCATGTTTCCATTCCAATGCAGGGAAAAACTAACTGCACTGGATAAATTTATGACTAGAGGGTGAAAGAATCAGATCTCTCCCACAAGTCATGATTTTTTCTACAGCTTTTTATAATTTTCTGTAATTTTGCTAAGCACCAAGTGGAGATATAACATTACACCAGTTACTACTTCTGCTCTATAAATAACAATTAATATATTTGAAGATGTTTGGACCATTGTTATACTAAATTACAAGTAATACTTACTGTAATTCCAGTATGTGAGAGGTATACACAAATTCATTCTAAATTGTTGTGACTCTAATTGGATGAAGGATAGATGCTCAAGGAACCTCTCACTACAATGGTCATGATTGAATAAGATTTTCCAGAATTAATAAAAACCATCTTAATGCATACGATAGAGCAGGTAATCCAAGTATCACAAAGTCATAAAACTCAAAGGAGGAAGATACTTTTGCAGAAATGCTATAAAGGGGGGCACCTGGGTGGCTCAGTAGTTAAGCACCCGCCTTCACCTCAGGTCATTGTCCCAGGGTCCTGGGTTCAAGCACCGCATAGAGCTCCCTGCTCGCCGGGGAGCCTGCTCCTCCCTCTCCCACTCCCCTTGCTTGTGTTCCCTCTCTCACTGTGTCTCTCTCTATCAAATAAATAAATAAAAACTTTTAAAAAAAAAGAAATGCTATCAAGTTTTGTCTTGTTTGTGTACTTCTCTCTCTCTCTTTCTTAATAGAGTACATAATACTCTCCAGAAGATGTAATACTTAAAGTAATAATTTAAAACCAGTGTAATATTTTAATGGAAAGAACATGATGCTCTGCAATATTCACCCTCCACCAGCCATCTCTGTAAATTAGAACAATTTAGGAAATAATACTGGACCTTCATTTTCTCACCTGAAAAGCAGTCCAGATGGTCAGGATCTCATTCAACTCTAATTTTTTGAATAGTATCATTTCACTGTTTGTTTTATAAGGTAGGCTTTTCAAGAATAACTAAAGTTTTTTTTTTTTTTTAATGATACTATGAGAAATGACCTACAAGATACAAGGGATAACTGAAAAATATTTTATTTAAAACAATATCATTATCATTTATCAATAATCAGATCTGAGAACCGTCAAAGGTGATCCATCAAATAGATTATCTCCTGGGGTTCTGGGGATGAGGATTAGCAGGAACCACAACATTATGGACTTTAGGATAAAATTAAATGCCATGAGGAAATTGATCAGGAAGCCGAACTAGTATTAAACTCATCTCACACCCCTTATTTTCAGGGAAAAAAGAAGCCAGTAAACCTTTCTTGTTTTTTAATGTCCCTGTCTGGTTCAAAGCAATAAAATAATTTTATTTTATTAACATAGCAATAATATACAGTTTTGCAAAAACTCCCCAAAATGTTCAATATGTAGATCCAGTGATATGAAATTTATTTAGAGCTAACTTAATAGGGATTAATGCACTATCATCATAACAACAGTAAAGTCAACCCAGCTGTTTAGAATTAAGCAACTTCCTTCAAATGTTTGTTTTTTATTCAAGCATTTATTTATTTAGTAATATATTTTTTGAGGAATCACTATATGCATAGCCTCATGCTAGGCCCTGAGAATATAGTTGTGACCAAGACAAAAAAGTTCCCTGCTTTTATATAAATGACCTTACATTATGTTGTAGGAAGACCAAGTTAGTAAGTATTTAAGTGAATAGATAAATTTCATAAATGATAGATTGATAAATGGTATAAAGAAAGTAAGCAATGTGTGAGGGGAAGCAGCCTTGAAGACGTGTCCTGGGAGCAGAGATAAGCCAGTCATGAAAAGAGCTGAGATAAAGCAGAGCAAGAACAAAGACCTATAAAGTAGAAGCAGATACTAATGGAGACTGGGTTGCAGGACACTCTAACTTACCAGGACAGTCAGTAATTTGGTACTCTCTATTACATTGAAATTGGCAATTGGAGATAATTAAAATAATTTAAAAAAAAAAGAATCTCAGTATCCCATTCTATCCTACCAAACACATCTATAGTAAATTCATTCAAAATCTAGATGTTTTTCGTTTATTGTTGTTTCTAGTTCACAGTTGTAACCAAATGCTACTATGTCATATTACTGAGATAAATAACATGAACATATTAGACTTCAGCTGCAAGAGTACATTGTGATGAGTTTTGTCACTAACCAGGTAAAACCACTGAGTGCATTTTCCTTTCTCTTCCCAGCATTCGGATTCTGCTCTTCCGTGCTACTGAATCCGACAATTTAGTTGTGATTGTCCCCAAACAACCTTCAGCAGTGTCATCTATGTTCTGAATGACTTAATATAGCTGAGCAACATTTACACTGGGTCCAGAGTAATCCTGACTTGAATCAAAGACTGCGTTATTACGAGCGGTAATGAGTCCAGGGTGTAATTATATACAAGAGTCACAAACATATTTTGTAGTGTTCTGACAATAATAACCCGAGGTACTGTACATATGCTTGTAATTCTCATCCCAGTCAAGCTGGCATCCACAGCTGATCATTTGGTATTTAGATTAAAGGGCCAATTATGAAAATATAAGCTGGGTGGGGGATGAGTCACACGTACAATATATAACACAGATGGTCAAAGAAATATCCAGCTTTTCTAACTACTAATATTTTCTCTGCCATTTTTATAAAATATTTATGATAAGAAGCACCATTTTTAAGATGGTTTAAATATATGAACAGGCACGAAAAGATCTGGCCAAAATCAGGCGGTGAATAAAGGCTGTCTTTTTTTCCCAAGACTCTTTCTGTTGGATTTATCAACACTGCCCACAGACTATACCACTTTGTAAGTTTCTTTCCTTTTGCTTACTTCAGAAGTCAAATGACTTTTAAGATATATTTTACTTATAATGTATGATCTCAGTCATTTTACCATTATAGTGATTTTTAGTGAAGAACATATTTTTTTGAGGAAATAATCACATTTTAGGCCTCACGGCTAATGTTGCAATAGATAGTTTTAGTAAAAGGATGCAAATATTAACAATCAAGTAGAAGATATATTTTGGGGTCCTTCTTAGGTCTATGAATAACCCACTGATGCTGATTTGAAGGATATGCACATTAAGAAAATATTTCCAACTATAATTAGGATTTGAATTATAAATATTACAAACAAAAGCATAACACCAACGGAAATAAAGAAACAGTAAGTAGAATCTTTCTGTGAGAGTACTCTGCCCCTCTCCAGAGAAACATTTACAATTACAGGTATTTCTTGTACATGGATTTTTTTTAGAGCTGTTATATATATCATACATCATTTTTTAGAGGAAAACAGTGGAGCAAAAGTCACATGATGTAGGAAAAAACACTGATAAATATACAAATATACACTCAGGAAGGCGAGCATGTTCCTTTCTGTTCTCTCCAGAGTTTATTGCCATTTGCCATTTGCACACTGCCCTTTCAAATTCTTGCCAATGTAGACACAACACACAGCTCAACATTATCATCTATATATCATCCAGTGAAACTTTGAAACTCTTAATGGGAAGGGAAACAACATTTTATATAACACTGGTCTATAATTACTGTCATTATTATTGATCATTTATGGGAAAGTATTTTGACATTTGAGTTATCATATTATATATTATGTCCTTATACAATCTTTTCCCCAGAACACCACTAAAAGTGTGTACTGAATGCTGGATCTAATCATATCATGAAGGCTTCATTTTATGACTCTTTTATTTATATCCACACTGGTCAGGTCATGTTTCAGGGGAAGCAACAAGCATCATTTTGTTAATTCTGGAGTTGTCATATTCTTCACTTGAAGAGATTTAAGATCTGTAGAATCTTTAGGAAAAATACCCTAACTGACCAGTGCAGTCTGATGACTCACCAACCTTGGGGGAACAAAAGGCAAGTCCAAAAGTTGGTGATTGTTTGGCTACATTGTTTGGTTACATTCTTTGGTTAGATTACGTTCTGAAATCTTTGCCTCTATAGAAAACATTTCAAAATAAATAAAAAGGTAATAGCATATTTTCATTAAGTTAGACATAAAAACCTTTCCACAAATCCCTACCCATCTAAGAGAATTTGCTAATATTACCCAACTATTTTGTAAAGATTCCATATATTACTAAGGGGAAGCCAGAGTGCTCATGACTCTCAGCCATTGTCAGAGCATGTAGTGCTCAATTACTGTGAAATGTGTGTGTGTGTGTGTGTGTGTGTGTGTGTGTGTGTGTGTGTGTGTGTGATCCCATTGAGTGACTACAGGACACTACTAGACCTGTAAGATATTAGCTATTCAAATATTATTTCCAGACTGTAGTAATGAGCAAGTAAAGGTCATAATCACCTGTTGAAGGGATGTTGGGCTATGGCTTACTGCAGTTAGAGTACACTTATGACTTCAATTATTTTATCACTTAAGGCTTTTTTCTTTCTTTTATATTTTTGGTTTCTAAGCTGAAAATACTTTCTGTAGGTGAATTGGGATCTTAACCCATTATAAGCCCATAACTACTACTTTTTAAAAAATAATGATATCTTCTAATAATTTTATGAGTATCAAGAGGAAGGTCAGAAAGGACAAGCATGAGGTACATTGTGTGGAAAATATTTCCTTGATGGTAAAAAAACAAAAAAGAAAAACAAAACAGTCACTGTGATCTGAAAAGAAAAAGTACGTCTAGTTCACAAGTTATCTAAAGTTAGAACCTATTTTTGAATATTTCGTTCATGAGTATGTGAGTCATTCAATAGGGTCTCTTCAGTTAACGAAAATGACACATAATTATATTCCAATTTAAACATTCTTTCATAGTTTAAATTAAGTATTCTATGTATACATTATGAATAAGAAGAAATTGAAGGGTAAATTTAGAAATAACTTTATGACCTATATTTATTCACCAATCCACAATTATGTCGTAAGCCCCCATTGTGTTCTGGGCAAATGTTTTGCTTTGCGGCTATAGCGAGACTCAAGTTTACGGAAGAAGCCAGACCTTGACCTCTTGCACATGGTAGAAAAGTTATTTTGGGAGCACCTGGGTGGCTCAGTTGACTGAGCATCCAACTCCTGGTTTCTGTCCTCAGTTTCTGCTGAGGCCTATTTTGAAGGCCTCTTCCTCCTAAATAGGAAGGACCAGTTATCATGAATCAGCAACATCTATAACTATTGTACAATAAACTGTAATAGTCTGTATTTTTGCTAACTCTAGTCTCTAATTGTGAATTCTCACACCTTATTGTTACTGGAATACACAAATGTCCCACGTACATAGAACTTCTTGTCCACTGACTGTGAGACATTTATTAAGAGTGCCTGCCTTTCTCTCCTGCCATAACCTCCTGCTCCCAATTGTGAGTATGGATTCTCTCTCTAGAAGCCTCCAACAGTCCATCACAGTCCTCATGGCAGCTGAACTGCATCTTCCCAAGTAGCTGCATCTCTTCTGTTGAATATGCTGTCCCTTGTTTGTATTTTCCTCTGTCCAATTTCTTGTGTTCTATCCAAATGTGCTTAAAAAAAAAGTCCCTCAGTATTATGGTAAGCAGGCACTAAAGCATACTTGTTTGCCTTGGAAAATGTACAGGGACTTTAGTCAAAATCTATTCCATTTTTACTTGTTTAAGCCTTTCTTCAAAGGACTCACCCAGGTGTCTGTGAGAGGGCTGGCTCTGAGACAATTTGAAAAGCCAAATTTCTGTTTCTCCATGTATAGAATCATCTCTCTCCTGAAAACATTGTATGCTGTGCTACAGAGTGTGCTTTTTTAAATGCAAATTACCTCATAAGCAATGAGTAAAGAAAAAACGATGTCCATATAACAACAGAGTTGTCATGTTGGTCCATACCTGGTTTTTCCCAGAATATTGTTTTAAAGCAATCAAGCAAAAGCCTTCTCACAGTTAAAGAGTAAGGAAGCATGCTTGAAGAGCAATGAAGACCTTAAGAAGAAATGTGAGAAGTTTGTTAATCTTACAGAGGTATCCTAAAGCCCAAGGAGTAACTGGTTTAGTATCTTCAAGAAATTCTTTGCTGTGCTAATTTAAATGGGGAAATTATGATTGCAGATGAAGAAACTGTTAAGGCGTATTCTCTCTTTCTCTTTCTCTTTCTCTTACTCATTCTGAGCATCTGAACAAGTCAAGCAGGTTGGAGGTCCAGCTCTCAACCTATGTATTCACCAATGTAAAATGTGAATATGTAATGTGTTGAATGTGACATTCATGCCAGTATAGAATCTCAGCTCCAGAATTAGGCAGCCTGCACACCTACTCATACACACAATTGACTGGGTTTGCCTTCCTGTGTATGACGGACTTGTGTGTGTGTTTGGGGGGCGCGGTGTTGTAGAGACGAGGATGGGGGATATTAGTATGTTGAAAACAGAGGACAACTCTGCTACTCCGATTCTTGACAGTTAGGCTCTCTCCTGATAAGAATGAGAACTAGGACAAGCACACCCAATTTACTCTTCCCACGTTTACCAGAAGGCAATGTAGGCTATAGAAAGGGAGTCTAGTATTTTGTAAAACTTGCAGAAATGAGGTGTTTAAACTACCTTTAGAGAAGACAAGTGTCTTCTCTCATGCTGCCCTCTCTCATCACACATAATCTTCTGCTGGATAATGTTGGCTTCGTATGAACTTCGTGTAGGATCCATCAAATGGGAAACTGAAGCTGAGTTTAAGTTTATTGGAATTAAGTATGCGGTTCACTTCTAGGCAGTTATATTTTTGCTGGGCATTCTGAAGGAGGAATATAACCGTGTTGATTCCCCTGGCATTCTGATATAAAGGCAGGGTCAGACACTGTACCATTTCCCACCTCACCCAAAGCCAGATCTATGAGGGTAGACCGAGAAGAAGCTAAGTTTGAAATATATAGAGCCAGAATTTAGCCTGAAGAAAATCCTTTTTATTTTATACCACATGGATGAGAAAACCTGTCAGAGATTTTCTTATATTGAAAATAACTTTAAATATATATGATATCATACCACAAGTTGTAAATGTGAAACTAATATTCCCAAGCTAGGAAAATAAGAGCACATTTTTATTAATAAATAAGTATGCTAAAGAATGGCAAAAGAATCATCTTATTATTTCTATAAAAATAATATCAGACTTTTTTCTTTTCTTTCTTTCTTTCTTTTTTTTCTCTTTTCTTTTTTTTTTTTTTTTTGCTATAGAAAGAGACAATCAACAAATATAGAAGGAATTGGAGAGGAATCATTAGAGAGATGGCCAGCCGTTATTTAACAAGAAATATTTTGTATGTTTTGGGATTTCCAGGATGTTAAGGTAACTGCAGACCTTTTAAAATTTGAAATTTGTGGCAATCGCTTTCTTCATTCAAAGTTAATATTCATTTCTGTACGTAGTTTTGTGTTTTGTCTTTAAGAGAACCCAAAGAAGTGAACAAACTTCAGGTTCCACGAAACCTGGACAGAGGCCCGCAGAAAGGTGGCTTCATTTCACCTGGCAGAGGACATACCCCAGATGTTGGCCAGGTGGGAGACAGGTTGGTCTCTCCCACGAGGCAGTATCAAGTTTGGAAAGGAAGTGTTCTCCTGAAATCCCTCAGTTTTTATTCTCCAACCCACTGATTTTATTCATTAAGCCTAGAGAAATCCAGAAGTATGGTGTCCCCCAGGGAAGAAAATCTGGACAATCCTACAGGCACTTCCATGAGCCTCTGGTATCTCTCCGGCACCCCTGGTGGCCAGTCGACTTGCTGGCTGGCTCTGACACAGCCCATAACCAAGCTCGGATGGATCAAGTCCACCACGGGTCATCCCACACTACTGCTGCAAATTTAGTCTGTATGAAATTTTCCATGTACAGCTGTATTCTAGCCATAGCATCTTTCCCCATTGCCAAGGTCAAAATCTCTGACCACCTACTTCTTATGTTCCCTGGCTTTACTAAATCTTCTAGTTGTGTTTTTGAGCCCTAATTTTTAGTTGCAGTCTCATTTTTCAACTTTCCTGGCCCATTCTCCAAATAATGGTACCTGATAATGATCCAGTTTCTTCTACCTGAGTTCTGACTAGATTGAAAAATAAAATGGAGTGAGACTGATGAAAGCCAAGTGATGATGATGATGATGGTGATGATG
>ML111902.1:99184-139487 GCA_003697995.1 Taxidea taxus jeffersonii
GTTTGTGTGTAAAGCATCATTCTAAGGCATTAACTAATTTAATTCTCAAAAAGCCCTGGTACTAGATTCTGTTATTATTTAGATCATATGAAGAAGAAAACTAGACATATATTTAAGTAGTTTACTCAAAGTCATCCAAGAGCTAAGTGTTAGAGCTTTGATCGCTGAACACAGGCTCTCTGCCTCCAGAGAATGAGGTCTTCAGCAAATGGTCCCCAGGATGGGCCAGGCTGGGGGTGTGGGAAAAAGCTATAGCTATTGTTTAGATGAAAGGAGAGAACCTGTTGGTGGAGAGCTGGAGTGAGTTTAGATGACATTTCAGAGCAGGGGCCTTGCTACTGTCCTTGCAGGAGATGAGTGTGGACCCCCACCCAGAATTTTACTGTGTATCAGATACAATAAATAAACAAATAAAACAATCCTCAGGTTTTGGAGGATTGGAAATGTTATGCCTGTTTAAAATGCAGGGATTGTTTTTGTAGAGACTTAAGTGTTCTTTTATGTTTCTACATTTCTGTGCTATGGTCACATGTTTTTGGATGTTTGTGCTAATTTCTTCTTGAGTAGAACATCTACACCCTCCAGCAGATACTGATGTGCAGCTTTAGGTAGTAAAACCATCAACTCAATACTGTTCCCAAATGCTAAACTCATTTAAGGAACATTTTCTCTGTCTTAGTACAGTTTGTAATATCTCCTTTTGTCTTAAATTGCTTTTTTGTCATTTACTCCTTTATTTGGGCTGTGTTGGGTGCGGGGAGGGGGAGCCTAAACGCTAATAGTATTTTCCTTCAACCAGCAAACATAATATATATTGTGAAGCTAACTCTGTTTTTTATTTCCAGGTCTGCTCTGGAACATTGCAAAAATAAGAGAGAAAACAAAAACTTGCATTTAGTGAACCAATCACATGCATTCATTGATAATTCTTTATTAAATACATAAAATATAAGAAGCAAAATACTAAGTTGAGTGAAGACCAATCAAACACAAAAGATGAAATGAAAAAGAACAGTAGGAGAATATCATGTCACTTCTATGTTGAAAAGCCAGATGTTCTCTCCCTCAACACAGACTTATTCTGGACAATTGTCTTGTTTTATTTTTTAAAAAATTATCATCATTTGCCAAATTAGCAACATAAATGTCAGAGATCTTGTGTGTTTCTCTATGTGGGTAAATCCTCAGTGTCAGAACTATGCTGAGATTATAAATAAACTTTTATAAGTAAAATGTCCTTGTAGAAAGAGCCTCAGCAAGAAGGAGCACCAGGGGATAAACTCAGGTCATGAAAGCAAGGAAAGGTCTTGAAAATAGAAAATAATTGAACACTACTTCTGTTTGGAACATCAATCTATCTACCTATCTGTCATTTATCCATCTAATTTCCAAACTTTGATGTAAGTCTTGGTTTATTTTTTATTTTTTTGTTTAAGACTTGGCTTCATTTAAATGATCGGTATCTCAAAAAATGGTCTAGGCTAGGAATCTTTGAAATAGGTTCATTAGTCAGCTTTTATTATTATCCAGTATTTTATATTTGAAAGTGCTTAAGTGAAATGCTGTCTGAGAAGATTCAAGCATTCAGCTATTGGGTTAAGGACTTCGGCTTCAATAATTTCCAGTAATTTCCTCTCCAATAATTTCCCAGATATCATGCTGTGGTTTTAAATCTGGGGGATATAGTCATATACTCTCTGTTATATAACATCTTGGTGACTTCCTGGCTCTATAACCTCTATAAAAATACAGGAAAATTAATGTTCCTGTGGCCTGAGCTTGAACTCTTGGGACAGGTCGTATATCCCAAAGGGTATATCTTAATATCAGCAAAAGCTACATTGACTTGGAACCATTATACTCAGCTATTAAGTTTCCAGGTTAACTACTGTGGTAAATATTACACAACTTACTCTAAAATTCAAAGTTTCTGCATACCTTTTAATGGCCAGATTTTCATTTACCTCAGTCTTAACCCACTTTAGTATGTAATGAGAATTTTTGGTTTAACTCAATATCCTGTGTATTTAATGGACTAAGATCTGGACACTGGATAAGATGCAGCTGGCCCAGGTACTCCAAAAGAGACCTCCTGCATAACAATTGCTAATGCCCAGAAAACTGAACAATCTAAGTATAGGAAAAGTAGCATAGGAGAAGTCCACTTTTAAGGCCGAAGGCCTTCCTTGAAAATGTCTCCAATTTATTAATCTTGCAATATTTTAGCCTTCTAGAAAACTGAGCAAGTGTAGGTGCAGTGATTGCAAACTTTCATGTCTTCAGTGAGAAAATCATCCATATGCACCCATAAAAGTTAAGTTGTATTTAATACTGTGTGTGAAAAGCTGTAATTTTGCAGGGATTTCCTTGATATGTCCCACTTAGTCAGTTCCTGCAAAGTAAATCCTCATGTGGAAATGATTAAATATGTTGAAGAGCAAAAGCAAGAAGGACAGAAATGCTTAAGATTTTAAGGAATTATATCTTCCATCAACTGAGAAATCTGCTTCCAAAGGTAAAGGAGACATATTAATTGCACACATGTCCACCTAAACTAGACATGTCCATTTCTATTAATACTTGTCTCTGGTGCTTCTTTCTTCTTATCAACTAGAGAGTAACTGAGGGATAATTATGTCACACAAGAGCCAAAGATTGTTCTTCAGTGGAATTGGAAAGAATCCAGAGTTCTGTTAAGAACCAGATTTCAGAGGTGCCTGGGGGGCTCAGTGGGTTAAAGCATCTGCCCTTAGCTCAGGTCATGATCTCAGGGTCCTGGGATTAGCCCCACATTGGGCTCTCTGCTCAGCGGAGAGCCTGCTTCTCCCTCTCTCTCTCTGCCTGCCTCTCTGCCTACTTGTGATCTCTCTCTGTCAAATAAATAAATAAACAAATAATCTTAAAAAAAAACAAAAAAGAACCAGATTTCATCTTGCCATTTGTGACAACATGGATGGAACTAGAGGGTATTATGCTGAGTGAAATAAGTCAATCAGAGAAAGACAAATATCATATGATCTCCCTGATATGAGGAAGTAGAGATGCATCATGGGGGCTTGGGGGGTAGGAAAAGAATAAATGGAACAAGGTGGGATCAGGAGGGAGACAAACCATAAGAGACTCTTAATGTCACAAAACAAACTGAGGGTGGCTGGGGGAGGGGGTAGGGAGAGGGTGGTGGAGTTATGGACATTGGAGAGGATATGTGCTATGGTGAGTGCTGTGAAGTATGTAAACCTGGTGACTCATAGACCTGTAACCCTGGGGCTAATAATACATTATATGTTTATAAAAAAATTAAAAATTATTAAAAAAATAAAGAACCAGATTTCACATACCAACTGTATCTATCCATGCTGGAAATCAATATATTCCTTCTTCCCTCCCTCCCTCTTCCTTCCTCCCTCTTTCTTCCTTCTCTCCTTCCTTCTTTCTTTCCTTCCTTCCTCCCTTCCTTCCTTCTTTCCTTCCTCCCTTTCCCTTTCTCCCTTCTTGCATTTTAATTTCCAGTTTTTATGTCTACACAACTCATTACTACTACAACCCAGAAGACGTACTTTAGAATCCATCCAAATGTATTGTATCTGCATTAATCTCCTATGAAATATATATAATGCACCTAAAAATATAGAAAATTACTTTTTTGAAGATTTAGATGATTATAATACAAAATCATATATACATATGAAATCTTTATCTTTTACATATTGTAAAGCATGGGTCATTGATCATAAGATGACAAAATAGTAGAAAAAATTCTTCCAAATATAGCTACACTTCTATTACCTTTTACATTGAGACTTACAGGAACAGTTGAAATAAATGATCAATTTTAATCAATGTACATTTTGTGGAAGGTCTTTGGTTGTTTATGTCAATATCCCCCTGTGTCTGACATAAAGTATGTGCTCAACAAATGACTGATGTTAAATTGTCGAATAGTTTTAAAAATAGTATTTTTAAATAAGATAGATTTTTTTATTCCCTGACAGTTTTGTCCAATAAAAAACCTATAGCCTACAATTCATTTTCCTACCAATGGCTAGAGTGAGTTGAAAAGAAAACTGCATGTATGATCATGTGAGTCCTGTGATTTACTCCTTATAGTACCTTAACATTGCCCTCAGGATAAGTATCAACTCCACAGTACACAAAGTCCTCTCCACCTAGATTCAACCTACCTGCTAAGTTTCTTTTCTATCTTCATTTGGGAACACTATACCCCAGATAAAAGGAACGTATTCAGTTTTGTGAATTATTATATTCTGTTACATATTTTTAAACTAAATCCTAATTTTTGATAGGTTTAAATATATATTCTCTTATACAAAAATAACAGTTATATTAACATATTTGTACACTAGTCAATTATTCCAAGAGGATAAATTTTAGAAGTCAAATCGCTGAACAAAAGAAAAGATTTCTTAGTATTTTTGACACAACTGTTTGATTTATTCTGCAGAAAATTAGTATCACTTTATGCCCAGCCTCTGGGTAATGCTCAGTTTCTATATTACAGTCAAATATTCATATTTTTGGGCAGTGTAATAAGCTACTTCAAATCACCATTATTTTAATTAGAATTTCTATAGTGATTACCTCTTCACAGCTTTACCCCTTTTACTGGTTTTTGGTCAGGTTATTAAATTAACTTAAAAATGCCTAATTTTTAGGGGCGCCTGTGTGGCTAAGTGGGTTAAACCTCTGCCTTAGGCTCATGTCATGGTCTCAGGGTACTGGGATCAAGCCCCACATTGGGCTTTCTGCTCAGCAGGGAGCCTGTTTCCCCTCTCTCTCTGTCTGCCTCTCTGCCTACTTGTGATCTCTCTCTCAAATAAATAAATAAAATATTTTTTAAAAAATGCTTAATATTATACTCCTGTGCTGTATTATTAGATCTTCTAAATTTACTAAAAACTCATTTAAGCAAAAATGTCAAAATGACCGACAAGTTACATACCACTTGCATAACTGATAGAATTTCTGATTGGCAAACTGTCATTGCATATATATATACGGTTTGTGGATATATAAATTGAATGTCATTTAATTATCAATTACTCAAAGTTTATTGGGTCTACAAAATAATAAAAGCATTAAAGAATTACTTTTTGAATGAATGCTTTCAGTGTCGGGTAACAGATGATTCAACTCAGGAAAATGGGACTCATTGGCCCATCAAACTGAAATATAGACAGACACATCCAGCTTCAGGTACAATTTGATCAGGGCTTCTGCTGTGTTTCTCTAACTTTGTTGCTGCTCATTTCTGCTTCTTTTCAGGTTGGCTTGCCTGGTGATCCCAGGAATTTATAATGAAACCAAAGGATGTTTCCATTACACTTTTATTCATTTAAGACATGAAAAACTTGATGAAGTTTAGAATTTGGACTTATCACATGAAGGTTAAGATTCCTAGATCTTCCTTATAGCAACAAATCTCTCATAATTGACCTTGGATTTGCATAGAAATAGAAATTAAGACTTTTCAAGAACTTTATTTACAGGTAGCTTTATTGTGTATACTATGTATCTCCATACCAGAGCACATAGCAATATGCATGTTATATATTTCCATAGCATAGCAATAGTAATTCCTATTACTAAAGCCATTTCGAATTACTAAGGGGACTTTTGCATTAATGCAGAAAGAAAAACGATCATCTAAGGAAGGGGGAAAAAAAAAAACCCAATGAGAAAAACTCAAGATTTTAGGCAAAGCCAAAGGATATTTTCTTCCAATGAGATACTTTCAACATCAATATCAAGGTAGATCCAAAATTTCTTCAGCTCCTAAAAGGATAAGTTTAATTTAGTAGGAGATAAGAAAAAAATAATCTTAAACTTGAAGAATCTAACACTTGGAACTATGTAATTGCAGAGACACTTTATATTTAAAGTATTAATAAACTGTAGTAAAATTATTAAGCTACATTGTATTCAACTAGATCATTTAGATATTTTAAGCAGAATTATAGGATGACTTAAAAATATTTTTATTGATTACATACTTGTAATGGCTTATAGAAAACTATGAAGCTGTGTTAATTGTTAATTAACAATTGTTTTATTTTTGCCTCTTATTTCTTGTGAAATATCCAGTATATTGAAGTTCTCAGACACTCAGCAGCTTCTGAGACTCCCAGTTGACAGCACTGAATTATTGTTTTGGGAAGCTCAAATTTGGGGCCAACTGAAGTTGAATCAATTTTATGTTTGTTTTTTTTTTACCCTTATTTCATATCTTTTTCTGGGGGAGGGTTATAATTGAGTTTTTAAACTTACATTACTGGGCACTTGGGTGGCTCAGTCAGTTAAGCAACTGCCTTTGGCTCAGGTCATGATCCCAGAGTCATGGGATTGAGTCCCACATCCGGCTCCCTGCTCAGAGGGGAATCTGCTTCTCCCTCTACTCCTCCCCCCTGCTTGTGATCTCTCTCTTTCTAATAAATAAATTTAAAAAATTAAAAAATCAATCATCAATATGATCAAAATATATCAAACATACCCTGTCTTTACCAGAAAAAATTCCCAAACCTGTATATGATGCTATGGCTTCTGGCATGATCACAGCTAAGAAAAGAAGAAATAAGCAGAAGCAGTCACATGAAAACAGAAATATCTGAGGCAGTAATTGAAATTAAGAGAGGAGTAACTAGGCTTTTCCATGTATCCCAAACCCCTGAAGAGACAGAGTAAATAATCAGGTCACATCATCAGTAAATTACATTTCTTGGGAACTCTGACTTGCCAGAACTAAGGCATGTCTAGCCCTATTTAATATTTTTAGGAACCTTAAAGGGGTGTAATCCATGTTCTTTTCTCTATAGGGATTCCCTGTTCTGTTCCTGCCTGGCCCAGTGGTGCATCACCTACCACTCTTCTGAAGTTATCAAGGCCCCGGAGGGCATTGAAATCTCACACTATGATTTCCTAGTGCCTCTTCCCCTCAAAGTAAGCTCACTGATAAGACTCATCCAGCTAACCAGCTAGGAGGATTTGCTCACAGTCATCCAGAGACCTGACAGCACCAGCCTCTCCACACAGGTTTCCAGAGGGCTGAGGTGGGGAATGAGGCAAGTTGCAGATGGACTTGCAAAAATTTTCAGCAGGAAGTGACAGACATTACTTCTACTCACATTCCATTAGTAATGTGACCAGAAAGAGAAGAATTGGGTGAGATCACTAATCACTGACATATTTTTCAAACTATTAGTGTAATCACTAATCACTGACATATGTATTCAAACTGTGTCTTTTTATAGGATGAATTCCTCACAGGGGTTTCTAGACCCTTTTTACCAATAAGTCTTTGGTCTGTTCAAAGCATATATCATCCAGATATTTTTAGATATGTCTGAACCTGTGGTTAAACACTACTGAGAATCAAACTTAGATTTAATATGCTATGTTGTTGTTTTTGTTTGTTTATTTGTTTGTTTCTTTATATCTTTGTTTTTCTACCCAGACACACATTCTGGGGACATTCTTCTGTTCTTCTTAGGGAAGAGGTCTTCCCTCCCATTGAAGCATCCTCAAGTAAATTTTTTGACCGGATAGTTACAAAATTTGTTTTCTCCTGACATAACATCCTGGCTCTAGAAAAGTAAAAATAATGTCTATCATTCCCCGAATCACCTAGTCATACATGAAACCACACAAGGAACAATATAGAGTTTAGGCATTCCTTCACTCATTTGTTCAAATTACTAGTTCGTTCTACAACGAACTCTTCTGAGAAGATTTTATGGATGATGGCTTTTATGTAAATGCTGACAAAAGTGAACTGCCAGGCTGATCAATGAGGGATGCTCTTTCTCTACCAAAGAACTTCCTACTTGCTGAACAATTATTTACGACTGAATCACTGCAGGAAGAGCTTTCCTTCTTACCTTGTATTATTGAAAGAGCGCTCATGATGAAATGCTTTCAAATACTCGTTGGGAAAAAGTAAAAAACACATTTGAAGGAAGACAAGGTAACTGGCATTTCTCTAAACAGATCTGGGCCCAGTTTCCTTAACAGGTTGTTATAAACAGCTTTTCTCTTGGCTTTAGGTTTTTATGTTGCTAGATTTTTCCTGTATCACCAATATTTTTGTCGTCCTTTTCATCCGTAGGGAACTTTATCCAGTACATTTCAGCCAGAAGGGCAGGAAAGCAGCTGCCTCTGATGGAAAAACCAATTATTTGCCAAATGGATGGGCTTCTGCCTGGATTCATTGGCTGTTTTCCCCAGCACCTCGGGGCACCCTGTAGTCTTTGCAATGACCTAAGCATTGTTCAGATCTGAATCAGACTCATTCTCTCCTTTACAAGACTTAAAAGCAATGTTTATTTCTTCTTTTTTACAGATCAGTATGTTTCCAAACGAGGAAAGGAGTGATGTACAGAGATGGACTTGCTCTGAAGCTGACAAAGCCTAGAAAGACTAAAAATTATGTAAACTTCAGACCAGACAAAATTTGGATCTATTTGTGCTAATGCAAATCAAATTCTTATAATACCAACAGAATGTAAAATCTTCATAACCAGTTACCACTGCCACTTGATTTTTTTTTTTACTTTTGTTTTTATATTCTTTTTGAGAGACTCAGAACAATGAAAGAAAAGTGAGGATTATACTCGTATAATGCAACCAAATCATTATAATTAAAATCGGGAATATGAGTGAGTTATCTGAGTAGGGAAGAATGATTTGCCTTAAAGGGTTGATGTATAAACTTAATATAATAATGGATATAAAAATCATCTTGCACATTTCTTGGCACAAAGTATACATTTAATAAATGTTTGGTGAATAGATAAATAAATGGTTAATTTGATAAATTAGCCTTGTCAGTAGACTACATAGTCTCTGGATTATTTCTCAGTTTTTATGTCTTATATTCTACCAATCAGCCCCTCAAAAACTATAATGTCATCTTTGCTAAAAAATAGAATTTTTATTTTTCTAAAACCAGTTTACTTATAGGCATATATTTAAAACCTCAGTAATTGTTATATATGTCTATTTCACCCTAGACAACAAGTACGTTTCATTGAGAAACACGGAATGGCATAACCTCTCAATTAAACAAATACCTTTTCTAATGCCATAGTTTTAGTGGAAAAAAAATTTTTGGATGAAATATAGACACTAGTATTGTTTTTTTGTTGTTGTTTGTTTGTTCTGCTTTGTCTTTAAAGATTTTATTTATTGGAGAGAGAAAGACAAACATAGCAACAGAGAGCACAAGGAAGTGAAGGAGGAGAGGGAGAAACAGGCTTCCTGCTGAGCAGGGAGCCTGGAACAGGGGCTCCAATCCAGGGACTCTGGGGCCATTATACAAGCTGAAGGCAGATGCTTAACTGGCTGAGCCACCCAGGAGCCCCTAGTCACTAGTACTGTAAAAAACAAACAAACAAACAAACAAACAAAAACCTTTTCACAATACTTCTAAAGATTTATGATGATCATTCTCAGTGGATTAGTTTTGTTTTTGTAAAGTTTTTATTTATTATACAAGCAGAAATTTTAGCTCATTTAAGTTTGAAATAATGGAAATATGTATCCTATATATACTGTGAAAATTAAGTACTGATTTTTTTTAAATTTCTAAATAAAATCTGGAGATATGATCTAGCAAATATTAACATAAAGGGAGGTGCTTTGGGAGAGCTAACACGAAAAATGTGATTAGATGAGAAAAAAATGTCCATATCTTTGGATGTTGTGTAATTGCAGAGAGCAGAAAATTTCCAGGCATTGTTTTGAGATATACAGGGAGTTACACTGAAATTGACACTTGGAAGAATCTGAAAACCATGACAATAGTTCTGTAAGGGGATGGTAATTTGGCTATATAATTAAATTGGAATGTGTTTGGTAAGCAGATGTGTTCAAATAAAGAAGCATCTAAGCTCCGGGTTTGCACTTCTTGATCTTTCTTTTGTTTGCCTTTTTATGAGGACACCCCATGGCTTTTTGTTGTCACTGCCTTGTTGTTGTTGTTTTTCCTCCTCTCTCAATTAGCTTCTAGCATTAATACACTTCTTAGGTTTATTCAGGAGCATTCCAGGCTGCAGAGTTCCATTTTTTCAACAGATGGCGTAAGATATGATTCTCCATGCTCAATGACTTCAAAACATTTTGCTTTTGCTGTCCCAAAGTTGATCTGAAATTATTTCCATGCTCCTGTTGAATGGAAATGAACTTCTTTGGATTTCGAATGTCATTGAGAGATGTGACATTATTTGCAAATAGTATAAAAACCCAAATTTTGTTTTGTTTTGTTTTTTAAGTCACCAAAAAGTGATTTAAAAAGAGAAAATGTCAGTATGGATTTCCATTGCCTACCATTATGTACTATCTACATTCACTACCACTCCTTGTATCCCACAATGCACTGTTCCAATTGCCATGAAAATATGGATGGCAGTTTGTACTCAGAGAATTCCTAGCAAATTCCTGGTGACTATTATTTCACTTGTACAAACTGATATAATTTTAGTATGTTGCACTTTAGTGCCACCATAATAGCATATGGAAATCTGATTCAATACACATTTGGAAATAAACATAAAAGAAAAAAATTTCTAACATAATAACAGAGAAGATAGAGAGTAGATTAGAGGAATTTTAGGGCTATAAATGCTTTAGACATCATTGAGTTTAAACTGTCATTTATTGATGAGCAAACTGAAAACCAGTGATATTAGCTAACGTATCCAAACCACTCAAGAGTATCTCGGTTTCCAGTGCTCTTCTGAGTCATATTTCTGGTAATAGAGATTGATTAAGTTTTTAGTTCTAAGATTTTTCCTGTCTCAGCCTTTCCTGGGGAGCTTGAGAAAAGCATACACAATAGTACTAGGGCAAGCAGAATGACTTTTTATTAATACCTGGAGATTCGGCACCAAAATTGATTTTCCGCATAAGCTCCCAACTAGAGGAATGTTGCTGGTGACCATAGAACTGACAGATTTCTTTTGCACAGACTAGGAGGTTTAAATCCTCCTTCTTGGAATGTCTAACATATAAATGATGGTTTGTTGGTGATGTTCTTATTGGGGGATGGAAGCGGTTTCCCCTTCCAACCAAGACGAGAGAGAGGAGAGGAGAAAAGGAGACAGAGAGAATGAAGAGATAACTGCGATGAGGTGATTCTTTAAACTGCTTTCCTCCCTCTAAAACTCCTATCTCTTTGTTCATCACTGAGCTATCTCATAGAGAGTTATAATTAAAACTGGTTTTTCATTTTACTAACTCCTATGACTTTTAAAATTTGTTTGATATTATTTTGTAATTTTCTGGAATTCTTACTGGCAGAAATTGACTTTATAGGAAAGAATAAATAACATTGAGCTTTGGACACTTTCATCAATGCCAAGAAAGTATTTATTTGTAATACGTAAAGTGATTTGACATTATTTTCATTTGCATTACTCTCCTATATTGTATATGCTACTTGCACTGCAATGTTTAACATTTCTGAATAACTTAAATTCATATTCTTCACCAACCCTAACGACAGCATTATTAACTCAACTTTTTAATGCATTAGCACAGCAAGAGGCTTTTGAAACATTAAGTTGATAAAAATGAATTGTAAAAACTGATAAAATCAAACAGCTCTTTTTCTGCACATATATTTGGAATACCTTGGATTCCCTGTGTTTTGTGGCCTGAGTTCTTATCTTCTTTCTCCTTATATTCTGACAATTCTGTTCAATGTTTGTTATATTCACCTTCAAGTTAAATTCATTTTATAAATAATCAGTAAAAGAATTACCTATTTATATATAAAATAATATAGAACTATTTTAGGAAGCAAAAGATTATAAGAAGATCCTCAAGTGTCAGAAGAAGGAATATATAATCAGGAAGTCATGAGATGAACTTCAAAGGTGCATTAATGAATATTCTGGAATCAATCTTGTACATACACATTGAAAATAAACAATAAGATTTAAAATGTTGTCTCTTGAAATTAAACTGGTAACTTATAGTGTTTTGAGTGAATTGTGAAAAATTAAATCACATAATGAATACCAGAAAGGGATGAATGAACATTGAAATTTTTGTGGCCAGTAATGACTAGAATCATTCTATGATATTAGGAATGCACCATTGAAGCCCAAATGTGTGACAAATATCTCTTCCAACCATGGAATGGAGGAGAGGCCAGCAGTTGCCAGATTGCTGTGTAGGAGTTAGGGACATTTTTAGTTTTGGGGGCAATTATAAAGGAGAAGAGAAAAATTGCAAATGCCTGAAGTAGAAAAATTGTTCCATTAAATAGTGAAAAATAAGAGTAATATATGGAATAAAGCCCAAGTATAAGAATTCTGGACTCAGGGACGCCTGGGTGGCTCAGTTGGTTAAGCAGCTGCCTTCGGCTCGGGTCATGATCCCAGCGTCCTGGGATCGAGTCCCACATCGGGCTCCTTGCTCGGCGGGGAGCCTGCTTCTCCCTCTGCCTCTGCCTGCCTCTCTGCCTGTGCTCGCTCTCTCTCTCTCTCTCTAACTAATAAATAAATAAAATTAAAAAAAAAAAAAGAATTCTGGACTCAGTTATATTTTGAAGATTAGTGTTTTGTTTTGTTTTGTTTTTTCTCTCCAGGGCACAGGTATGAATTTTGAGATGTTAACTACTCCTATCCTTGAAACAAAAGCAGTACCACATCCACATTTCATAAACAATTGGCCCTGGCCAAAATCTCCTTAGCTTTCAGTCTCAATTGAGAAAATCTACAGTATCACCTTACTCAAGTCTTCCTACAGAGGCAGTAAATTAACTTGATAAGACACATTTGAGACAAATAGATGAGAAAGCAATATGATACAATAACCTGATTATGATTGTGATTTTGTATTTTATAAATTTCTTAAAATTGTAGATTTAGAAATAAAAACATTTAAAAAAGAAATTAAAACATTTGCAAAAAATGTAATTAAGTATTTTAACACAAGGCCAATCGTTGCTTAAAATATACTAGGTACTCCATTAACACTTGTTGGGTTAATTTTTTTCAGTGAGGATCTATGAGAAATGACTACATAAGATGCTGAGGACAAATACCCTTCTTTCTCTGATTAGATTGTATGTTATAAAAAATTAACAAGTAATTTTACAAATCAGAGATAGACTTTAGATGCCATATTTTTGCAACAATAGGATGGATTCCTCTATATAGAAATTCTTCTGTATTTGAGATTCTCCTGAATTAGCAAGATCAGTATTTTTCCTGTGGCTCATTTGTAAGGCCAAAAAATTGGAATGGGAGGAAAATGATGTTTCTACCATTGGGGAGTGAGCAAGTAAAAGTGCTACATTTTTTGTGACAGTCCCATTAATTTTCCAAAAAGATTGGCTATTATAAAGTAAATTTTAATACCATACATCTTTGTGAATTTTTTCATGTAGATTAATTCATTATTAAGAATATGCATATGTATATATATATATAGATAGATAGTATGTGTAGTGTGTGTGTATGTGCATATATATATATGTGTATATATATATTCCAATTCTTTTTTTAAAAGATTTTATTTATTTATTTGACAGAGAGAGATCACAAGTAGGCAGAGAGAGAGAGAAGGAAGCAGGCTCCCTGCCAAGCAGAGAGCCCGATGTGGGACTTGATCCCAGGACCCTGAGATCATGACCTGAGCCGAAGGCAGAGGCTTAACCCACTGAACCACCCAGGTGCCCTCCAATTCTTTATTCAAAAATATCACCAGAAAGAAAAAGTTATAAAAGATATTTAATAATTTGATGAATATATGAAAGCCTTCTAATTTACCTGGTTGAAAGAAAAACTATTCTAATTTTTTTTTAAAGATTTTATTTATTTATTTGATAGACAGAGATCACAAGTAGGCAGAGAGGCAGAGAGAGAGAGGAGGAAGCAGGCTGTCCACAGAGCAGAGAGCCCGATGCGGGGCTCGATCCCATGACCCTGGGATCATGACCTGAGCCGAAGGCAGCGGCTTTAACCCACTGAGCCACCCAGGCGCCCCACTATTCTAATTTTTAAACCACTCCTTTTCTTTAAGATATATTTATTTAGGGACGCCTGGGTGGCTCAGTTGGTTAAGCGGCTGCCTTCAGCTCAGTTCATGATCCCAGCGTCCTGGGATCGAGTCCCACATCGGGCTCCTTGCTCGGCGGGGAGCCTGCTTCTCCCTCTGCCTCTGCCTGTGCTTCCTTGCTCTCTCTCCCTCTCTCTGTCAAATAAATAAATAAAATCTTTAAAAAAAAAAAAAGATATATTTATTTATATGAGAGCATGGGGCAGGGGCAGAGGGAAAGAATCTCAAGCAGAATCCCTGCTGAGCAGGGACCCCCCCCCCCAAAAAAAAGGGTCTTGATCTCAGGACCCATGAGTTCATGACTTAGCCAAAACCAAGAGTCAGAGGATCAACTGACTGAGTCGCCAAGTGCTCGTTAAACCACTCTTCTATTTGTTTTTGTTTTTTGTCTCACTTAAATACAAATGTTATGATTTTGCCTGTCCAACACCAATGTCTTTTTTCTTCTGGTAACAGAACAAATATATCTTGTAATTTTCTGCATTAAATCTATTTCAGATGGTTTAAAGGGGACAACTCTTCCCACAGTTACTTAATTCAGATCTTGTCATGAGATTACCCACGACCAAGTCAGCCTTACTGGCTCAAAAATGGTCTCATTATTCAAGCTCATTCTTTAAAATATATGAGGCTTCCTTTAGACCAGTTCATCCTCTTCCAAAGCTGGTACATCAGTAACTTAAGACTATATTTCATTAGCTTATTTCTTTTCTATATCTACTCAAAATAAATACTGTACTTTATCATTATGAATGCAATTGATTTATACTGATTGCAAATCCATAATTTAACACAAATGAGAAATAGAAATAGTCATGTTGCTTGCTTTATTCGTTGACCATTAGAAGGCTCTATACTAAAAATGGTATATGTTAATATCCTAAAATATCCTAAACCCAAACATTCAAGATTATTTGTACTTGTCCTTTTGCAAATGAGATCACAGAATTAACATTTATAAGAAATCCTGAAGTATCAGTTGTTTTCTCTACCATCCAAGGTTGAGGTCCCCAGTGAGGACACAGCGTATCAGGGCTCTCAACACTTCACAATACAAGCTCTGACAGGCACAAGTCATTCTTCAGAGAATACACACTAAAAAGAGTTAGACTATTTATAGCAAGCCCAAGTTATGAGACTCACCCAGTATGTATCCTTTGTGCTTTCGACTTAAATGCAAGCTCTCCTCAGGTGGAGGAAGTTCCAATTGTTTTACTAGAAAAAAATGTTTAGACATGGCCATCTTAGTCACTATTTCTCATCTGTTATAAGGAAAAAGCTAATATCCTTTTCTCTTTGACAGATGACCTCTATACTCGGGAAGATATGTCATCAAAATATATAGCCCTACTATTAAAATTGATTAAAGTGAAAAAAACGTTGACATCAAACACAGAACCATTGTGATATACTCTTGAAATGGAAATATCAGGAATCATTGAACTCATCCCAATTACTGCTGAATCCAGGATGGCCTGCCTT
Organism: Taxidea taxus jeffersonii; assembly: GCA_003697995.1. NCBI lineage: Eukaryota > Metazoa > Chordata > Mammalia > Carnivora > Mustelidae > Taxidea > Taxidea taxus. The sequence goes on from ML111902.1 coordinate 114,746, forward strand.
TCTTTCACCATCAGTGGCCAAGCTGAAATGGCCAGATGTCTCCAATTGATGACTCAAACCTTGCTTTTTAATGGGCTGGCTCTGAATCCACTGAATTTTGTCATATTACAGTACATTCTGATGCTATTTCCCATCACTTCTCTCTCTCAGTGGCTTTTCCTGCTTCCTGGGCCTGGCCTCTTCATTCACTGATGCTGTACATGCATATAGGTTCATCAAATCCCCATCAACTGCAGGGCAGGCCAATCTGGCACCTGAAGAGTGTGTTCAGATGCTAAACCCTGAAGGTTGAAACCTTTTATTTAGTGCCAGATCTCTTATTAAGCCAACTGCTTTGTTCCAAAATATATCTACCCAGGGCACAGAAAGCTGGTTGTGAGGAATCCACATGATATTTTTGTATGATACTGAATTTTCTGCAATTTTGTTTTGCCTTTTAAAATCAGTCTTTTTTCATGTGCCTACAACTGTTAACCTTCCCATTAAAGATTTAACCTTGTCATAAATTGGGGATATTTATATTGACAGGAATGAGAAAGAATGAAAAAGTAAATGACAAAGGAGTTTGCAAAAATGTTTCCTTGAATGTAAAATTAGGGGACTATCTTAGATTTAATGGAGAGTATTCTGTTGGGATTGTTTTTATTTTCATTTGTATTTAATTTGGGAATATCAACATACGGGGAAAAATTAACAACCGCTATCTACTGTGCATTTAAGACTTTGGTTGATGTTGTGGACGACATATAATATATGTCAAGTAGACACTGTGTAATAGTGCATAGTCTACTTTTAAAAACTGTGCCAAAATTCGAGAATAGTAAACGAATGTTAATACAATCCAACTTTGCATAATGCAAACTAAATATACTACATATGCTTAGAAGAAAGATACCAGAGATTACTACAGAAGTCCCAAAGATTTCATAATGGTACTTGAAAGCATCTTGAGTTATTGATAGACTTTGAAAAGGTATAGGAGGGAGGGAAGAAGATTCCATAATGAATTTGGTCTTGTGATACAGTAAGTAAAAAATTTAATTGAAGCTGTCCAGATTTCTGACCTATAGAACTTGAAGATGTTGTTTTCTGCCTTTACAGTTGAGATGATTTGCTATAGTTCAATGGAAAACTAATACACAAAAAACAATGTCATTATGAGTTCAGTAGACACATGATATAATACCTGAAGTTATTTTCATTAAAACGGTTGGTATCATTTGAGGAAATACTACTGTGTGAATTCTTGATGTCACACATAGAGATCAGTAAGGTGTTCTTCATTTACATAAGCAAGGAGTGATACTGTGACACACTCAAAAAAGTCCCTTGGACTTTGTATCATCAATACTGTAATATAAGAAGTGAAAACATTTGGATCTGAGCCACTGATTATAAATTCCCCTTTGAATGTCTGAACCTTTTCATGTCATTTAAATATTCCTTTTCTCCTTTAAACAATACTGTTTTCTGTTTCTTACAGCAGACGAACCATAGTATGATAGTGAGTTTCTCACAGGAAATGAATATTTTGAAATTTAATCCTAGCCACTTAAATCACATAAAGCAAGCTACCATAGAAATCATCGAATTTTATCCCTATTGTGTATGGTTTGGAGGACATTAAAATAGGTGAGTAGAAATGAAAAGGAAACTGAAATACAGGAAAAAATCAAGACAACCTTGGGTATGGTGAAGCCTTTTTAGATACAACACCAAACACACGGTTCATGAAAAGAATAATTTATAAACTGGACTTCATTAAAATAAAAACTTACATTCTGTGAAATCATCAAGAGAACTAGAACACAAGCCATAGATTGGGAGAAGATATTGGCAAAAGAGATCTGATAGAGTGTCAGGGTGGCTCAGTTGGTTAAGCATCTGCCTTTAGCTCAGGTCATGATCCAGGGAGACCCTGAGATTGAGCCCCACATGGGGTTCTTTGCTCAGCGGGAAGCCTGCTTCTCCCTCTCCTGCTGCCCCTGCTGTTCTCTCTCTCTTTGTCTCTCTCTCTCTGTCAAATAAATAAATAAAATCTTAAAAAAAAAAAAGACATCTGATAAAGGATTGTTATCCAACATAAACAAAATACTCTTAAACCTTAACGACAGGAAAACAAATAATGTGATTAAAAATGGGCCAAGGACATTAACAGATCCCTCATCTTAGAAGATAGAGAAGTGGTAAATAAACATGCTCCACATTTTATGTTATTGGGGGAAGTTAACAATAAAACAGCAGTGAAAAATATTTACACACATATTAGGATGGCTAAAATCTGGAAGCAGAGAACACCAGTGCTGACAAAGAGGAAGAGCTACAGGAACTCTCACTCATGGCTGGTGGAAATACAAAATGGCAGCCATTTTAGAAGACAGGTTGGTGGTTTGTTACAAAACTAAATGTACTCTTATCGTATGATCCAGCAATCATGCTCCGTGGTATTTACCGAAAGGAGGTGAAAATTATGTCCACACAAAAACCTGCACATGGATGTTGATAGCAGCTTTATTTACAACAGCAAAACTTGGAAGCAACCAGATTGTCCTTCAATAAGTGAATGGATAAACTGGGTTATATCCAGACAATGGAATATTGTTCAGGGTTAAAATACAGTCAAATCAAATCAAATCAATCAATCAACCAATCAGCTATCAAGCCCTGAAAACTCATGGAGAAAATTTAAGTGCATATTACTATGAGAAAAAAGCCAACCTGAGAAGTCTACCGACTATATGATCCCGACTACATAAAATTTGGGAAAAGACAAGATTATGCAGACAATCAAAAAATCTGTGATTTCCAGGGATGAAGAGGAGAGATGAGTAGGCCAAGCATACAGGATTTTTAAGGTAGTGAAGATACTTTGGTGTTCTAACAATGCATCATTACACTTTTGTCAACCTAATGAAAAGTAGACCAGCAAGAGTAAATTCTAAGATAAAGTATGGACTTCGAGTGATTATGATGTATCAGTGTAGGTTCATCCTTGGTAAGAAATGTGACATTCTGGTGAGCAATGTTAGTAATGGGGGAGGTTATGTGTTGTAGGGGTAGGAGGTATATATGGGAAATTTGTACCTTGATCTCAATTTTGTGTGAACTTAAAATTGCTCTAAAACAATCTGAATAAAAGAAAATGCATTTAAAAATCATTTATTTATTTGAGAGAGAAAGCATTAGAAGGGGGAGGAGTAGAGGGATAAGCAGACTCCCTGTTGAGCATGGAACCAGATGCAGAGCTCAATCCCATGACCGTGAGATCACAACCTGAGCCAAAGTCAGATGTTTAACACACTGAGCCACTCAGGAGCCCCAAGAAAATGCATTTCTGAATGTGGAAAATAAGTCGTGTTGCTCATTTTCATATCATGTTTGGGTGCCAGTGTCTGCATTGAAGAGTACATACTCAGAGTACTTTTTTAATTGGTTAGAATTTGTGCCCTTCTTGTAATTTTCATAATTTCCAGTTATCCAGATAATTCATGGCAAGTGTTTTCATTAGAGATGAAAAAACTGAGATTAAGTAGCTAGAGCTCTCTTCTTCTGATTCCTAGACTATTAGCACAGTTTAAGATAAAATTCTAATGAACTATAAAAAAAAATTTGAGAAAGTCCTTTTTCTTTCATGGATCTTACTCAGTCATAGAAATTTTTTGGTATTCTTCTCATTCTGAATGCATATTGATAAATTTCTGTTCACTGATATGAAGTGAAGGAAATGATGTGTTTCTAACTTTTGATGTGTGTGCCACTGTGAATGTCCCAGAGTCAAAATCTTTTTAATCATTGAGGATTTGCAAAAAGACTCATTAGAAATATCACTGTCTCTCATAGGACCAAGTCCAGAGTTCCTAATTTAGTACAAATTAACTTTATAAATCTGTGTAGATTTCTTTGTCTAGGGAATCTGCAAATCCCATGCCCACATCATTACTCATCTTTCCTGACTGTTCTTAAAAGAGGAGATAAGGTTACTCATGATTTGGGTAGCATTATTGTTCATGCTTCCTGATTATACATCCTAATCATCTTCGTTTGGACTGTAGCTCATTTCATTTCATTTCATTCATCACTAAGTTTATTATACCAGCAAATTCCTGCATACTAGTCTATGAAGAGCTAACTGTTGCAATCCTTAAGAGTAAACAAGAATCTCTATGTTGTTCTACTCCTCTAAAATCCTTCATGGAACTACAGTGATTCCATTAGCCTAATACTTAACAAGAATAGAGCCATGAAGAAGGTGTAAATCTACTACTAATTCTAATTGTTATTGCTTTTCTAGATCTTTCAGTATGTGCTGAACATGTAATCCAAAGGATTTCTATGCCAAAATGCTGTCCTTAAGTGAAAATGAGAAGTTACAAACATTTAGAAAACAACATCAGTTCCATGTATATAGGATAATAAATACCCCACATTTTGGTGTAATGGGACACTATTGAACTCATAACCAGAAAATGCTGGCTTAATTCCAACTTCCTCATTTAACTATGTGATTTTGAACTAGTTTTTTTTTTTTTTTTTAAAGAACTTTATTTATTTATTTGAGGAAGAGTAGGAGTGAAAGAGATCATAGGGAGAGGGAGAAGCCAACTCAGCTCTGAGCAGGGAGCCAAAGGGAGGGCTCCATCCAGCACCCCGAGATCCATGACCTGAGCTGAAGGCAGATGCTTAACTGACTGAGTCACCCACACGCCCCTTAACTAGATTCTTAAGCATTCTGAACTTCAGTTTCCCAATGCATAAATGTGGCTACTAAAAATTTATGTTTTTTTTGTTTTTGTTTTTGTTTTTTTTTATAAATTTTTTTTAATTTTTATTTATTTGTTATAGAGAGAGAGAGAGAGCAAGCACAAGCAGACAGAGAGGCAGGCAGAGGCAGAGGCAGAGGGAGAAGCAGGCTCCCTGCCGAGCAAGGAGCCCGATGTGGGACTCGATCCCAGGACGCTGGGATCATGACCTGAGCCGAAGGCAGCCGCTTAACCAGCTGAGCCACCCAGGCGTCCCATAATTTATGTTTTTTATTAAGATAAACACTACTTATGTGTATTCATTTGACTTTTTAGGCAGGATTTATCTCAATACTGGCCTCAATAGAGTCGTATATTCTAAATCCTCATCCCTCATTTGTGCTTCTGCTGCAGAGGAGAGTGGCTGTCTTATAATTCTCAAGGTCCATCCAAACATGATGACTAATTTTAGAAAGAAAGTTAACTGAATTCCTTTAGAAAGAGGTATTATAGGGGCGCCTGGGTGGTCCAGTGGGTTAAAGCCTCTGCCTTCAGCTCAGGTCATGATCCCAGGGTCCTGGGATCGAGCCCCGCATCGGGCTCTCTGCTCTGCAAGGAGTCTGCTTCCCCCTCTCTCTCTGCCTGCCTCTCTGCCTACTTGTGATCTGTCTGTCAAATAAATAAATAAAATCTTAAAAAAAAAAAAAAGAAAAGAAAGAGGTATTATAAAAGTAATAACAATTGCATCTGGAATCTAATAGTTCAAGTACCAATAATCTTGGATTTGTTGTTAATCTTTCTGGAAACCATCTTTCTTGTTTTACAGAAGATAAAATGTGGTGATGAATGCCAATCTATTTGAAAAGCAAAAGCTCAACATAAATTTAAGACCTAATTTTAGTGGTGATATTATTACCTGTTTTTTGTATATTCCTCAGCGGTAATCCTATCACATACAACTTCTAGGTTGTATTAATCTAAGTCATTAGTAACTGCTGTCTAATATTCCTGTCCTCCAATAATTCATTTTGTTTCCATAAAGGAAGAGTGAGTGAGAAGTGGCAGTCCAAATAGGGGCTATAGCTCAGATGTTTAGCTCCCTTGCATCTGGATAGTTCTATAGTAATATCTCCTGCTCATGTAATGTAAACAGAAATAATATGGTTGGTTCTGGGCCAAGAGAGTTAAGAAAAATTTCCCTAATGAATAATATAGCCAGGCAACAAATATGTATCCCCTGCATTAACCAAAAAATGACACAAACAATATGCAACTATTCATAAGAAAAGATCTAAGAAGAAATCTAACTTCTTTGTTAGGCCATAGGGTAACTGTGTAAAAAGGGCATCGTGGAGTCTTCTTTAATGAAAGATGAATAGGACTTGCACAAGGGAAGGGCAGATGAGGCTTGGGAAAGTGTGAACTGATGCGAAGAGGTATTTGCAAAAGAGCTTTGAGGCATGATGGAGGCTGGCAAGACTGATTAGCAAGGAAAGGTCAGTCCACCAAGATGGGAAAGCAGGAAGTAGGACAGAGGGAAGTTGTAACAATGTGGGAATAACAAGTAAGATAACAGCTTCATTATTATTTCCTTCTGCAAAGTAAAGCTAATATGCCCTCCCATAGCATTCCTTTGCTTTTTTGTTTTTCTTTCCTGCAATTAAAAAAAGAGAGAGAGAGAGAGAAACTTGTGTAGAGTGCCTTCAGTTCAGTTCAAATTCCCAGGGTCCTGGGATTGAGCCCCCATCCAGGCTCCCTGCTCAGTGGGAAGCCTGCTTCTTCTCCCTCTCCCGCTTCTGCTTCCCTAGTTTGTGCCCTGTCTCTCTGTCAAATAAACAAATAAAATCTTAAAAAAAAAAAAAAGAAACTTGTAGAAAAATGTGAGTTTACATAAGTACACATACATGTATACACACATGCATATGTAAATGTGAATCTTGAAACTGAACTAATATGAAACATTTCTGAACTGAAACACTAGTTTTGTAAAAAGCTCATCATAAGCAATGTGAAATTTGTAACAAGAGAATCCCATAAACAATGATTGAGAGAAAGAGAAGCCCATAATTTCCTTCCAGTAAAGATAAGAATTTATTAGTCTTTGTGTTATATATAAACAAAATTATTTAGGGGAAAAACATAATTGGACATTTTCATTGAAAGCTATGGGATCATTCTGGAACACTAGTGGGAGTTTTGTTTTCCAGTCAACAGTCACTTTATTTCAGATGAACATGGTTCCCATTTTCAAACGCCAAATGATTTGGACACATCTTTATCTCCTAGCTCAGTCACATGGAAAAATGTTAAAATAAAACCTGCTCCATTTTTGGACTGCCAAGGCAGTGTTGAGATTGTTGTCAACACAAAAGAAACACTTCTTCATATACTGAGAGGACTATTTATTCTTCCTATGACAGAATAAGCGTAGTGGGGATTGCTCTCTTTCCCTGGGAGTCTCCAAGCCCCTCCACTGGTTTCTGGTTTGCTAAATTAATGTGCTGTGCTCCCCTTTAATTCTCATGTGATTATTTATTCTATAGCCTATTAGATTTTATTTTACAAAATAATTGTTTCAAAGTAGCTATCTTATTCCCATTACATAAATGAAGCAATCAAATTTCAAGGGATCTGATTCTGTCAGGACAGGAATAACAATGATAAGAATAGTTAAGTTGAGGGACAGCTGGGTGGCTCAGTCTGTCAAAAATCTGCCTTGGGCTGAGGTCATGTCCAGGGGTCCTGGGATCCAGCCTCATGTCAGGCTCCCTGCTCAGTGGGGACCCTGCTTCTCCCTCTCCCTCTGCTGCTCCCCCTCCTTGGGCTCTCTGTCTCTCTGTCAAATAAATAAAAGAAATCTTTAAAAATAAAATACGTTAAATTGGACACTTCATGCCAGACAGTGAATGAGCACTCACATGGATTAGCTCATTTCATCTTTATGCCAACAACCCTATGAAGTATTACATACTATGGTCCCATTTAGAGACTGGAAACTGAGGCACAGCAGGCTGAAGAACCTTGCCCAGAGTCAAGCCTCCTGAGAGCCCAGGAAGTGTGTCTCTAAAGCCTGTGAGTGATTGCCGCCACACTTTCACTCACGGAGAAGAGCCCTCTCCTTTTGCATAAGAGCGACCGTGTAGGGAACAGAGCCGCATCTCACTGGGAAGGGTATTGGATTCTCCAACATCATTATCCTTCTTCATCGCGCTGCAACAAAAAATAGAAGCACTGGCACCAAAGTGCTGGCCTGTTTTTAAATCCCAAAAGGCAGATGGTTATTTTTAATACACTGACCTAATTGCTTGTAGTGCTCCAAGGTCAGCATAGAACTCCGGAGAGAGCCCAAGTACCTGCAAAGTTTATGTCAGGTGGAAAGAGAACAGAATCTTCTTCCACAGCCTTTCTTGGTTTGAGGCTTAATGGCTGGCTCAGAGCCATCACCTGCTATTAGAGTAGACTGACAGTCTTTGGTAAGGGACGAGGGGGGTTAGGGTGATGAAGGCAGAAGAAAGGGACTGGGTTGCTGTAAAAATACACCACTGGCCTTTCAGAAGGACATGGGCACTTAGAGTTAGCATTCATTCCACAAGAGCCCCTGCAGAAATCTCCGAGCGGTGTCGTGTATTATTTCTAGAGTGTTAAAATGTGATAATAACATGTAATTTGGATTATGTCAGTAAGGTCATGTCATAAATTACTATATCCTGTTGTACTGGGAATTGGGGATGCAGAACAAGTTGCAAGAGTTTGATAGGAAACTGCTGGCAATCTTTTTAAGCACAGTTCAGTGCCGCGAAGGAGGGGAGCTTCCAAGTCCATCTTCCTACCCAGGGCAGGGAATCACTGCTCTCATTGCAACGGAGACACAATACCTCACAGGCAAAATATGTCAACTGCTAGAACAATGGCAGATAGCTATATTTTGTCATATTTTATAAATTACATATTTTTATATTTTGTCTCATTAAGTATTACCTTTTAATTTCTTAGGATACTGAAAGACAGAGTATAATGTGGGCATTCTGCCTCTGTTATCACATTAAGCAAATAAAACTATAGAACTGAACTGACTCTTGTAATTATGATAATATTGGACAAACCATTGGGGTCTACTACTTGGAGTCACTTGGAGTGACAGAAACCCTTCTCCATGCATGACATCTTCCTGGAAGTGAGTTTCAGGATCAGATCCCAGATGCATTCATGATTGTTTGCTGTGTAGCTGTCATTGCTTATTCTAGGACATGGACCGGAAAGGAAGGGGAGGGAATAAAATGATGGAGTAAGGAGGGGAGTCACATTTATCTTAATTTCATATTTAACATCATCAACAGGATCCTCCTGGGAGCTTGGGAGCGTTAGCAATGGGTGACATTCCAGAGTGAGAATGAGAAGGCCATTTCTGAGAAAGCATGGAGATGTGGTTTACAGCAGAGGTCAGCAAACATGTTTTGTCAGTGGCCGGAGAGAATGTTTCACATTGTGGGGCATACCCTTTCTGTTGTAGCTGGTCGACTCTGCCACAGATAACACATGAGTGGAAATGGCCGTGTTCCAATAAAACATTATTTATATAAACAGGCAGCAGGCTAGATCTGATCCTCAGGACGTAGCATACCAACCGTGGCTTAGAGTCTGAAGACAGGCTTGAGTCTTGATGTGACCAAGGCTGGCACTGCATGAAAGTCAACGTGGGAGGAAGCTTCAGGGACAGAAGCCCATGATGGGATCGACTTAGAAGCTGGGCTGTAGGCTAGTGACACGAAGAAGAGTATCTGCATATGTATAAACTAGCTACAAGGCATGGCCGTTCCAATGATACGGGCAAATAATGGGAAAAAATGTGAGATGTGCCATGTACACAGCATAAAATTATGAAATGTTATAGATGAATTTCATACTCAGGTACTTAAGGCCAATTCCCCAGTGAGAAGCTGGGAGAACACCTGCTCCAACACTCTGCTGGTAACTATTTTTGCGCTGCCTATATTCCAGCAGCAGACATTATTTTACGAGATTCCACTTATCGCTGATTCATAGCTCTAACTATTGGTAATTGACTTTCTCTATTGAGCCAGAATTTGTTTCCATGTGACTGTTACCTAATCAACATATTCCACATTAATAGTCTTTCAAATGTCTGAAGGACATTGCCATGCACGTTTTCCCTGGGTTTCTCTCCTTCGGCAGACTAGTTCTCCCTCCCTTCCTTTGGGATGAATAGAATGGGAGGGAGATGGTACATACCCATGATTTTCAGGATGCCCACAACATATGCATACACACACACACACACACACATGCACACACACAGCCCTACAGTAAATTCCTGTGGGCCTCTATTTTGTTCATAATAATTAATATGAAACAATACATGATATGTGTTAATCAGTTATTTAAATAAATAACTAATATCCTTTCCTTTGCAATGTAACTTGGCCTCCTGAGCAAATATGGCATTTTGTCAGAACAAAGAATTACCCAGGCAAGCATAATGTATGGCAGAAGGAGCAGTCTGGGTTGAGAGGAGAAGTCAGAGGACGTGATGTCGTTATTTCTTTATCTAAACTAAATAGCTCCTAGATGGTGCTCTATATAAGGCAGGGGCTCAGGACACACTTTGATGATTAATTAAGTAGTTAATTAGTTAATAATAATGATATATTTATACATATTTAATATATATGATATATTTAATATATATTTAATAGCGTTAATATATGCTGACACCTCCAGTTACAGGTCACCAGAACTCCTGTCCGCATTGCAGAACCTCTCCAGTAGACCTGGATCTTGATTAAATAGGTATGTTGGGGCAAGACTTATATTTGATTGTGAATTACCCCACGTATGCATGGTTCATGTTAATTTTAAAAGACAAAAACATTTTTCGAGTTTTTCAAAATCATTATCTTCTTGTAAGTTTCTATGTCATAATCTTATAAATTCTCTGGTTCTTTGCATTTGCTCATTTAGAAACAACAGGAGCCTTTTCACAGTATCTCTCGTCCATTATCAACTCACTGACATCCTGTTTACTTTTCAGAGCCTTGATGCTATTTGACTTCCTCCTCAAGGCCTTGTTTGGCACGTTCCATCAGAATTAATTGTTCCTTCCTCAGCACTCCCATGGCAAAACTTGTATTTAGCAAATTAATTTTCTCATGGTTTACTTAGTTATTTATATGCGTATGTCCCCCGCAAGGCCTTAAGTTCTCAGTCGCAGTGACTATGTCTAAAGCATCTTTGAACATTCCCTGGGCCTGACTCAGAACCTTGTAAAAGTAGGTGCTCAAGCCATGTTCACTGGACTCAAACTGTCTCCCGACATATGGTTTCAGCAATATGACATCCCATGTTTGATTGCAGACATTGCGGCCATACAAAGTGTTGTACAGGATGTATTTTTCAAAATTAAGGCTAATTAAAATTAATTTTCCTTCTGAGAGTCATTTTAGAATTTCACAAGAGCCTGCATGATAATTAGGGACACTCAGGAGTGTCACCAAACCTGGAGTGGGAGTCACTGTTCCATCAAACAGGACCCCCCGAAGTTGCTCTCAGGAGGCTATTAATTTCACTGACTGCAAAATGTGTCAAGGTTTATTAAGTGAAAATCTCATAAAGATTTGCAAATAAAGTGGCGCTTATGCAATATAGATAGTATGTGGTTCAGTTCCCTTAAGCAGAAGAGAATTAATAAACAAAGTAGAGCAGTGGTGTGTTTATTCTCAGGAGTGTCCTTCAAGGATGGTGATGGGAATATGGAGCACTTAATTCTTGCATTTAAGAGAAATCCAGCATGAAGTGTATGTGAAAGTGCAGTCAGCTGGAATCTTTTGGGCTTGTAATGGAATAAGAAAGATGGCTCTGTGTTCACACATAAATTATACAGCAATCAATATTTTAATTTTAGCTCTCCTGAAATATAATTTTTCTCCTTATTATCCTTCATTTCCAATATAGTCGGAGGGTTACTCAAACCAACTGGAAGATGAAAGAGTGAATGCCTCAAGGACCAGAGCCCCTTCCCTGAATCAAGGAGCCCTTGGAGGGAAGCTGGTGAGAAAAGGTCTTGAGTTACCCAGGGTTGGAGCTATTATGGTATGGAGAGAGGTAAAGGATAACACTTCATTAAAGCTAAAAGGTGAAAAGCTGTGGACTTAATTGAATTAAATGACAGCACACATAGACAGAGTGAGAAAGCTTTCATAGAATCGGTGCTCTCTGGAGGGAGGGAATTTAATTCTTACTGTCATCAGGCCGAGGGAAAGTGTGGCCCCAGTTAATTTCATTTCTCTCTGGGGGACAAACGTATCTGGGCAGTGATGGGCATCCGGATTAGTGAAAGGAGACTGGTGGCTTTCTGAGATGCATATGCACTTAGGAGACGGGCCGCCCTCGTACCAGCTCACAAGCATGAACTTCTCAGGCAGAGCCTGAAATAGCCCAAAGAATGTACCAGAATAATGAGAGCCACTGCTGCTTTATTCAAGCGTTTAAACGTCTGCTCCCCCAGTTGTGCCATAGACTGGCCATAGATTGGCAGCATAGACGGTCCAGCAGCTGTCACCCCAGGGGGCTGAACAAGGAAGATTTTACTGAGTCTAGTCTAAGGGGCAGAGAGAGTATAGATGAACGAAGAAAGGGCAGATTAATTCCATGAGGTTTAGTGCACAACTCAGTTTCAGAGGCTTAATTTCAGCTTGAAATATAACTAAGAGCAGAAAACAGCAAAAGCACCTTTAGAAATGAGAATCGCTTACCCTAAGTCAAGAATCCAATAGTGTTTTAAAAGCCATTAAATTATACGTTATCACTCTGTCCTCTAAAAAGAAAAAGAAAACATAAAACAAAACAATTCTTCCCATGATAAAAAGACTTCTGTTATTTGGCCAAACTTTCCCTAATCTGGCGGCACTCTTCCTCATTTCAAATAGGTATCCCCTGCTTTTCAGAAGTTCGTGTTACGCCCTTTTGCTTTTATGAAAGACCTACATTAGTATCTGTTTTTCGTATCAGAAACACATCCAAGAAGGGCTAGCACCTTTACAAAAAAAAAAAAAAAAAAAAAAGGCGAAAAACAAAAAGATCTGGAGCGTTTGTCCATCAGACAGAGGCAGAAGGCTCCTGGAGCCGTGAGCTTGGCCCTCCAGCTCCTTCCTCATGAGCTATACTCGGCATCTCAGCCGCAAGCTGCCAGAACTATGAGCATCTGGGCTTTGTCTGAATTTACTTTGTGTATCCATTAGCAAGATGTGCCCTGAGGCACCAGAAAAGTCCAGACAGGTTATTTTTTGGGTCTGGGAATGCTCAATTTTTTTTGCCACATATATTAATGGTAATTTCTTCTTTGCTTCTATACCATTTGGCTTAGGAAAAATTTCAAAGGAACACTCTATTTTTGGATAGTGGGAGAAACCCTATGAACATAGTACAATATTTTATTTTTTAAACTACCTCAATGGCATTCAAGTCCCAACATGCTATGAATGCCTAATACACTTTAACCCAATTAATTTGGCATAAGTGAAAAAATTAGACACATCAAGAAAATTAAAAAGGTGTTAATTAGTTCCCACTATGGAGAGGAGAATGTGGGAATCTTGATATAAACTTATTGATACAAATGAGAGCTTTACTATGTCCCCTTTGAATAGATAGAATTCCAAATTGAAGGAAAATAAAAAATTAATAATTTCTTCAAATTGTAGCTCTCTATGTTTTCTTAAGTGTTTTATTATTTACTCCTTTATTATTTACTCCTAGGTGTTACTATTATTATTTACTCCTAGGTGTAGCTGAAAGAGAGGATATCTGAAATATGTCAAGATCATAAAGCTAAGCCAGACTTTTCAATGATGATCATCATCATCTTTATCATATAATCAAGTGTCTATCTTCAATCCTTGAAAATGATAAAGTGCCTTTCCTATATGTAACATTGTCCCAATATGTTGTGCATATTAAATGTATATATAAACATGGAATTTTTAAGAAAATGAGAATAAATTTTCATAAATAATAATTTAAATAATTTTACTTTATACATTAATGATTCAAGTCATATCAATAACATTCTCTGAAAAAAACAATACGATTAAATATACTTCATTAATTTCGAAAAAGAAAATTAAATGATCTGATCTAAACAAGTTAACATCTAAAGGTGGGTAGAATTGATATTTAGTTTTAATATCCACATTGCTTAGCTGTTTTGTTTTTTGATAAGTGCAATTCGTTCTTTCTTTCCTGATGTTCTTGTTCTTGTGAATTTTGTGAATTAGAAATTTTATGTGTGTGTGTGTGTGTGTGTGTGTGTATTAAACCTTAAACTAATGGCTTCAAATCTATCAAAGTTTTCCGTTTAGTAGATTTTCAAGCAGTTTAGATAAGGAGGATGGTTTTAAAATGTGCAGGTGTGTAGAGACACACTTTGCCATATGATGATCAATAAACCTCTGGATATCAATAAAATTCCTTCACAGCCATTTCCTCTATGTGTAAAGTATTGAAATATTCTAGATGTTATAGTTCTTGGTTTTGTAACATCATCGCTTTGACTGTATCTTATACAGATTTATACTTTATTTTAATATTTTTGTCAGGCTTTGGTATATTTTCTATGAAGACTTCACAAAATATATTAAGGGATGTTCCTAATTTTTCTATTTTATAAAAGAGTTTGGAAAGATTGGTATCATTTCTTCTATGAAAATAAGCCATTGGGGGCTTATTTCACTTAGTGTAAAGCTACTTACACTAAATGAAATAAGTCAGCCAGAAAAGAAATACGGGGTCATATCACTAGCATGCGAAATCTAAACAAAACATAGAAGCAAAGATTAGAATGGTGGTTAGTAGGGGCTGGGAAGTTGGGAGAAAGGGAAAATGTTGGTTAAAGATTACAAGCTTCCAGTTATATGTTGAAAGAAATTCTGGGCATCTGATGTACAGCATAGTGATTATAATTAATAATACTGAGGTAGTATACTGGAAAGTTGCTAAGAGTGTAGATCGTCAATGCTATACATTACAAAAAAGAAATGGTAGTTAGGTGACATGATGTAGGTATTAGCTACTGCTGTGGTGGTAATTATTTTGCAATTTAGAAAAATGACAGAATGGGGGCACCTAGGCAGCTCAGTGGGTTAAGCCTCTGCCTTCGGCTCACATGGTGATCTCAGGGTCCTGGGATGGAGCCCCACATCGGGCTCTCTGCTCAGCAGGGAGCTTGCTTCCCTATCTCTCTCTGCCTGCCTCTCTGCCTACTTGTGATCTCTCTGTCAAAAAAATAAATAAAATCTTAAAAAAAAAATGACAGAATGAGCCTGGACTTTCCTTTGGGTAAGGATTTTTATTCAAATTCAACTTGTTGAATATAAACATATTGAAGAAAATATTTTATTAATTGTGCCTTATGTTAATTTTGGTAAGTTGTATGTTTGAAAGAACTTGTAATTCATTTAAATTGCTGACATTAAGTTGTTCCTAAAAACATGTTTGTGTGTTTATGTTTACAACATAAATTGCAATGTATAATTTTAAAAATGTCTTTATTATGTTAAAGCTACTTCAGTTTTCTTCCTGGTGTTGGTGATATGTGCTCTCTTTTTTCTTTTTCTTTTTTTCTGATCAGCCTTGCTAAGAACATATTACTATTATTAATATTTTCTAAAACTAACTTTTGACTGCTAATTTTATGTTTGCTTTCTTTTTTCCTTAATTTCTGCACTTCTTTTTTCTTCTTCTTCTTTGCATGGTATACTTATTTTCATTGGCTTTGGGTTTATTTTGCTTTTTGTTTGTTTGCTTTTTCTATTTCCCAAAGAAAGGTACTTAGACCATGGATTTCTAAATTTCCTTATTTTTTTCATACATGCGTACACAGACATAAATTTCTTTTGTATGCAATGAGTTAGTTACCTTTTTCTAAATTTTTTTTAAGATTTTATTTATTTGACAGAGAGAGAGAGCACAGCAGACAGAGAGAGAGAGGGGGAAGCAGGCTCCCTGCTGAGCAGAGAGCCCGATGTGGGGCTTGATCCCAGAACCCTGGGATCATGACCTGAGCCAAAGGCAGAGGCTTTAATCCACTGAGCCACCCAGGTACCCCTCATTTATGTTTAATAGTAGATTGAAGGCTGCAGAAGACAGAGTTAGTGAACTTTAAGTCAACCAAATATAAATAGAAGATTTAACTAAATCTGGGGCACCTGGGTGGCTCAGTGGATTAAAGCCTCTGCCTTCGGCTCAGGTCATGATCTCAGGGTCCTGGGATCGAGACCCGCTTTGGGCTCTCTGCTCAGTAGGGAGTCTGCTCGTCACCACCACCGCCTGCCTCTCTGCCTACTTGTGATCTCTGTCAAATAAATAAATAAAATTTAAAAAAAAAACATAAATGAAATTTTCATTTCACTTGTTTTAGTTTTCAGATCTCAAATATCCATTATCTTTTTTTAAGAATGTACCTTTCTTGCTGAGTTTCTCAATCATTTTGCCCTTGGAACCTTATTTTCCTTTAATCCCAGTATATGTTAATTATAACCTCCTTAAGATCATTAACTGCTAATTCCAGTTCCTGGTCATTTTGTTTCTCCTGGCTGCTCTTCTTCATGGTGTTGGGTGATATTTTCTGGTCTTTTCACATGGCTAGTAATTGTTTAATGTTATGCTACAGGCTGGTTATGGTAAGTGTAGCTATTCTCTCTCTCTGTCTCTCTGTTTCTCTCTCTCTCTCTCTCTCTATATATATATATATATACACACACAATACATTAATTATATATTATACTATTAATATATAGTAACATATATATTAATTCAGTGATTTTTTGTTTGGAAGACACCAAATTACTTTAGGTATACCATGCCTTTTTTCCCCTTTCCTAAAACAAACAAAAAACTTGTTCTATGAGATCTATTTTCATTTTGAAGTAGTCCTGTGTGATAGCTCTTCCTCTGTTTTTTGATCTTCTTTCTAAAGTGTGGACGTCCTGTGATTTCAGTTGAATGCTCAGCGAGATGAGCCAACAGCTGGGGTGACTGTGGGCTCACCACAGGTGCTTCTCTTAATTATCGCAATCCTGAACCACCTAGGGTTCAACATTTGTAAAGAATCAACATATATGTCATTTCCACTTTGATTCATTTTGGAAGCAAATGCAGGATTAGTTACTTTGTCATGGCCAGAAGTGGGAGGGTTCTGCAAAAATCCATTAAGTAATTTGTTCATATTTTGAGGGATTCTTTCCTATAAAGCCATGTGATACTACTTTGTGGAATTTCTTTGCAAGACAAACCATCTGAATACAGGAGAAGAGAGAATAGTTGTCAATCATTTATTAAATGTTATATAAAGCTTAAATTCTTTCTAATGTTAGATATGCGATAAATATGAAAATCAGTTCTAATATTTTCCTTCCACAACCCAATGTACTGCATGCTGTGAGAACACTCTGCTTGGGAAGTCATTAGATGAAGGGATAATCCACTTTCATTTGCTGTGAATAAATTCAACCTCAGAATTTCAGATATGGATGTGGGTATCTGTAATGCCAATGATTTCATTAGCTGTTTTTGTTACAATTTCATTACTTCCTAAGCCTTTATTTTTTCTCATTTTCTATTTAATAAGTTATCATGTTTCCCCATTATAAAACTTTCTTTAAATAAAAAAGTTAAATTTAGAATATAAAGTGTCACATGTTTGTTAAAGTAATTTTTGGAAACATTTATTTTTTAAAAACAAATAATACTTTAAAATAGAATTTAAATTTCCAAATGTGACATTATGTATGGAAGTCCTTTGAATCTTTCAAATGTCCTTCCAAACTGATCAACAAGTTGTCTTCTTAAAAAAATAAGAATTCTTGGGGCACCTGGGTGGCTCAGTCAGTTAAGCGTCCCACTATGGATCTTAGTTCAGATCTTGATCTCAAGATCATGAGTTCAAGCTCTGTGTTGGGCTCTATGCCCAGCATGGAGCCTACTTAAAAATAAAATTTAAAAAATAAGAATTCCAGGGCACCTGGGTGGCTCCGTTGTTGGTTCAGTGTCTGTCCTGGGATCCAGCCCCATATGAGGCCTCTCTGTGGGGAGTCTCTGTGGGGAGTCCCTGTGCCGGCCACTCCCCTTGCTCGTGTATCTGCTCATTATCTCCCTGTCAAATAAATAAACAAAATCTTTAAAAAAATAAGAATTATGTAAATGCAAGAGATATTCACTGAGTTTTTCCTTTTCTGGAAAATATCCAAGCCCTTAAGCCCTATGGTTTAAAGTAATTAAATCTGACATACATTTTTACAATATATAGTGCATCCTGTCCAAGGTACATTGGAAGAGACATAGGATCTGTTGCAAACTTGGTTGGTCTTCATCTTTAGGCTGTGATTAAGAGGGAAAAAAAAAAAATTTCTCTCTAACCCTGGTTCTATCTGCTGGCTATATAAGTCTCAGTGTTTTCTTGTACATGAATCTAATTTTAGGAAGGTATCTACAGAGAAAGAAGGAAACAAAAAATTATAGAATTAATAAACAAGAGCTTTAAGAATAAACATGATAATTTTATCATGTGAGTTCATTCCCAAAAACTAATGCTTCTCCTAATTTTGATTTTGTACAACTTTCTGATAGTCTATTAGTAAATTATTTTTACTGCTCCCAAAGCTTCCTTTCAGTTTGTTCCTTTTAATTATAAACAAAAGAATTAATGATTCATTTCATTATGCCTTAAATTGTTGTACATTAGAATCAGCAATTTTAAGAACTCACTGTCACTTTCTTTTAGCTTCCATTAGATAAAAGAAACACCCAAATCTATAAATGAAATAGTATTTTTTGAACTACTATAAAGGGAAGAGGGAAAAAAATAACCATCATTGATTCCATTGATTTAAATTTCCAATCATGTATTATACCCAATAAAATAACACTCAATTTTGAGTCAATAAATTCTTTTCTCTTTGAGACTTGTTAAAAAGTCACATTCTCAGTGATTTCCCACTTTCTTCTTATATACATATAATATACCTTAAATTTTTCTCAAAAAGAGAAAATGAATTGCATTCTTACTGTACTACTAAGCCAATTTAAAATCAATTAACACTTTTAATTTTTATTAGATTCTAATCAGAGAACTATATCTGAATATGGTCTCCTTGTCCTTGATAAAAATATGAATAATAGTAAAGGTAACAGTTTACCCCAAATTCTGACATGTTTCATTCCCAGAGGTTTTAATTGTTATCAATAAAATATATAATATTCTTATTCTTTAACTATGCTTAAATATATATTTATGAATATAGATATATGAAATATATACTATTGGTTGGCATGTGATTTACATTATTCCTCTAGTATTTTTATAGTTCTAAAGCTTGTTGAAGAGTATAGATACTACAGCCCATGTACATGGGTTTTAATTTCAGTTCTATCACTTAATAGCTATGTTACCTTGTTGTGACATACATAACAGGCATGTTACACAGGCTTTTTTACCTCCATCTCCTTGCTTGAATAATGGGATAAAAATAATAACTCTATGGTTGATTTTGGAGGAATTAAATTAGTATAGGTACTATATGCACATAATACTGTTTAGTTTAAAAATTCTTTGAAAATCTTTTATGACATTATTTTACTTAGATTTAAATATTTTTAGATTTTTTCATGTAAGACTATAGAGTACCTTATTATTCTTAATTAACACATGGTATGTCATAATTATGGATATACCATAAATTATTTGGCTATTCCCCAATTAATGAATTTCTAAAATACTTCCCATATTGTATCATTATTAATATTATTATTATTATTATTTTATTTATTTTAGAGAGAGAGAGAGAGGGCAGGTGCACATGAGGGAGGGAGAGGCAGAGAGAGAAGGAGAGAGAGACTCTCCAGCAGGCTCCACATTCAGCACAGAGACCGATGTGGGGCTCGATTTCATGACCCTGAGATCATGACTTGAGCTGAAATCAAGAGTTGATAACTTAACCAACTGAGCTACCAGGCACCCTGCAGTATTGTATGATGATAGACAATGCATTACTTAATTATGTCTCATTGTTTAAATACTTTTTCTGTAGTGCAGATACAAAATGAGTAGAGATGCTGTGTATTGCAGTATGCACATTCCAAATTTTAATAGATTACAATCAAATTATTCTTATAGATGTAAGAGAGTATTCCTTTTCTTTACAGTCATCAATACTTGATATAAACTTTAGTTTGTGGCGATCTCATGAGTTTTGATTTGTTGTTTTAATTTGTATTTTTAATTAATAATGAATTTTATGTTGTATTCTAATTTTTATTTTTGTGTATAACATGTGTCCCTATTCCTGCCAATTTAACAATGGGATGTTTAGTTAATCTTATTATTATGTAGGTTTTATTTATATATTTTAGACTACAATCTTCTACCTGCTATGTGTGTTGCAGATCTTTGGTTCACAGTCTATTTCTCAATTTTTAAGATGATGATACGTTAAATAGAAGTTACAATATTGATACAGATAACACCTATTAATTTTAATGTGTGTGTATTGTGTGTGTACTTACATGCATATACATACACATGAATATACATAATTTTTATAATGTCTGCGTTATTGATGAAGAAGGATAAAATGATCTGTTGCTAAATTTACTATCATAAAATGTCACACATGTTGATTTTTTATTTATTATTAAGGCTGTAGTGATCTAGAAATATGAGAAAACGAAAACCATTTTCTCCAGTAGAACTTCTAAATAATTTCCCCCAAAAATGTAGTCTTGGATAGATTTTAGGACTTGCTTATGTCTTCTTCTTAAATTTTATATATAAAGAGCAACTATCTAAGGCGTCACTGTGAAGAATTCTCAAATAATCTTCCTTTTAAGCAGTGATTATCTTATCTATAAGTAAGTGAATAAAATACATGTTTAAGGTAAAGATTTTTTTGAATAGTAACAGAAGGAAAGTGTTAACATTTGCCTTAGGAAGTAAAAAATATGCCATATAAATGACAAATGTTGTAACCTTCACCTCTATTATGCTGGTCTTTCTTTTCCTTTTCCAGTCCTGCTAACTAAAGCACTAATTCAAATACTGCTTTCCAGAATTATTAGAATATGATATGTGTAATAGTAGACATAAAAAATGCAAGCCTGCAACTGCTCCCTATTTTTTCTTAAAATAGTTGCTAACTAGTTTTTGTATGAAATATATTTTGAGTAACTGTATTAAATCATAAAAATAAGTATTTCAGACTTTGCCTTAGAAGCATGGTATACTAATCATATATGTACGAAGGAGCTTATTTTATAACTCTAAGCTAGTCACAGCATCTTCTTGGCTCATTGCGATTGTATTGTATTTGTGAAAAGATTTTTGAGAGATTTGAGAGAAAATTTTCCTTCCTTAGATATTTTTTGGAAGACAATAAAAATATCTATTTCGTGCATGTGATTCAACAAAGTTTGGAAATGTTGGAAATTTTGCAGATACTAGGTTAGCATTAAATGCCATTCCTTCATTCAGTCATTCATTCTTGCTCCTTCATTCATTCATTTATACCTTTAAAATATATGTACAATTACTTAATCAGTAGGATATTTTATAACAGGTGCTGGCACGTAACAAGGCACAAGGTGGGCATGGCCCCTAACTTCAGACATCTTAGTCCAAAGGGAGTGATCACCACTAAATTAGTAATTAAACAGATGGACTCTTCTAGACAACAATAAAGAACTACAGACGTTATGTCACCTCGTCGTAGGAGGTACCTAAATCATTCCAGGGGATAGACACTAAAAGTTTCTCATATACATTTGAAAGTCAAGGGGACGTTGTTCCCAGCAGACGAAACCACATGTGTCTCAGGTCTGAGAGGAAGCAGGTGGGGCTCTAGAGAAAGCGTGACTTGAGGACAGCGAGGTTGGTGAGAGATGTTCGGGACAGATGGACAGATGCCGCAGATGCCCAGGTGCTGGCTGCCTTCTGGCCTATGCTTTTCTGCCAGGAGACCTTGCAAACCATTGGCGTATTTCAAGAAAGGAAGTAAAAGGATCACATTTTCTTTTAAAGGATCAACCAGGGTAGATCATTGAAGAAGCTGTAGCCATGGTCTGTGTACGACTTGGACACTTTAATCGTAATGGCTCACTCTCGTTTAGGACTAAATTTTTATGTGCCAGGCAGTGTGTAAAGAATTTGGGGGGAGTATTATTTCCACACAATAACATTAAAGAAGAAACTGCTCGTATCACTCTTTTATGTACGGGGAAACCTGGAGCTCAAGAAAGGCTAAAGAATCTGCTCAAGGTCATAAAGCGGGTAAGTGGACGAACTGGGAGAGAACAATAAACTGTCTTCAGAATTTTTGTTCTCACTCAGACGTTATAGAGACCTTTCTGCTTTTATAGAGATCTTTCTGCTTTTAGGCAGAAAGATAGTGCACAGGAGATAATCTGCGATAGATTTATAGGCTGACTTCATTGATTGATCCACTGAATATGTGGAATAAAGAGAAGAATGCTCACATTTTAGTAGCTGGGTGCACAGTGATAAGCCAGATGGAAATAAGAAACCTCAGTGCAAATGTGGATTTTAAAGAAAATTACAGATTATGAATCATGGATTGAGTTGCCAGTGAGAAGCCAAGGAACGGTGCGCATGAGGCATCTGGCCACCACAATCTGCTACTCGGAAGGGAGGCCCTTCCTCGCGGGAACGACTTGGAAGTTGGAATAACGGATGTAGGGCTGCTCCCTGTATCTCGGGGCACCGCCGAGGTAAGAGAGTGTGAAGAGGGTCGAGGCAGAAACACGGCCAAATAGCACAGAGCCAAGGGCCTGCTTCGGCTTTCACTTTAGAGACCCCCAGATTGCTTGCTGCAATATTGCATTAGGCCCGTGACTCGAATCCCTTTTCCCATACAGCTCTACAACTGTTTGCCCCTGAACATACGTTTTCTATGTTGCGTGCCATCTCCAGTTGCAAAAACAGGAAGTACATCACGGAACACATCTTACAGCCGGTGCTTGTGCAAATCGAGTGCTGACCCAGTGCGAGTTCAGGATCCGAGGGTGCCGCACGCCACCACCATCTCTCCTCTCTCTTAGGCTGATGCAAGGAATTAGATTTGGACCCACCAACAGTCGATAAATACTAGGGTATCAGTTTTTTTCCCCATCACGTTTGCAAGAATCCATGGTGAAAACTGGCTCTTCTTTTTTTTAGTTTCAGAAAAGCATATAGTTTCCGTGTATGGTGGGAAATGTTCAGGGAAATGTTGAAACATTCTTGGATCAGTATGCTGGGACTGCATAAACAAAATGCCACAAACTGGGTGACCTCGACAATGGAGATGTGATCAACTGTAGCGCATTTTCAATGTTCAGTATTTCAAAAAAATAAAACCTTTTAGGAAAATAACTATCTGAATTTCAAAAAAAAAAAAAAAAAACCAAGCATAAAAATAGCTAAGAAAACAATGCAGTGCATGAAGAAAAATATCTCAGAAGTAGTTTCAAGAAGAAGGCTGAGAACCAGGAAACTGATTTAAAAAGTTACTGAAATTATGAATTTTAATTATAGGGAAGGTAAAATATGTTAGGAATATTTTATAGCAATAAAACAGGTAAAAAAAAATTAATACCTGAAGTAACAGCTAACACTCAACATCAACTAAGGACCTATGTTCCAGAAAACATTAGTTTGAAGTAGGGAAAGACTAATATTTCTTCAGAGTCTGGCCTAGTTGTTATAGTCCATGTATTCATTTTATTGTCACACAGAATATCAGTACTTTAAAATTCACAAGAGTGAGGTTAAATTTATCTTTTGTTTAAGAATGACTATTATTATTTGCTATATCAACAAGTGGGATCACCTTGTTAATCACCTTTAGAAACTTTGATTTTTACCATCAAACATTTATTTTTGTTTATTTAAGTTCTCTCTGATTATCTTTCACTTTCTTATTTCCAGTGAAACTAGTTTGAGCTTAACAGCTTTGAGAAGGGCAATCCGTGTCTCTTTGGAGAGTCGTCAGGAAACCCTCGATACTGTCAGTTCTCTGGTAGATGAAAAAAGGCGCAACTCTTCTTTCTACTTTAGAAATTTCAAGACCATCATTTCTGTGGAGTCTCTCGTTACTGTCAGCCTTTGATATTAGAAGTGAAGTCCATTAGCTAAATCTGGTTCCCTTTTTCCAGCACATTTTATACACTGTGGAGGCTAGAGCTGGTAATATAGGAAGTATTTTCATCAAATATAAATAAACCACATACAATTTTAAATCTAGAAATGTTATGATATTGTACACATTATTTCTTTATATTTACATGAGATGATCAACATTTACAAAGATTTTCTACTTGCAGAAAAATTTATAATTAAAAAGGCTACTGTGCATGTAACTGCTGTTAAGATTATCTATAGCCTAAATAATTGCATTATGTACTCAATTAACATTTTGCATAAAAGTATCAATAATAATAATAATGACATGGCTTTTCTCCAGCAAAAGTAACCTGCATCAATCATTTGTGAGTTTTCAGGAAATATGCTCAAAACAAAGACTGCCAAATTCTTGTTTGGCAAGAATCAAATCAAAATATTTGATTTTGATCAAATCAAAATCAAAATCAACACGGCAGGTATGTCCACTATCACCACTGCTATTCAACATAGTACTAGAAGTCCTAGCCTCAGCAATCAGACAACAAAAAGAAATTAAAGGCATCCAAATCGGCAAAGAAGAAGTCAAACTATCGCTCTTTGCAGATGATATGATACTATATGTGGAAAACCCAAAAGGCTCCACTCCAAAACTGCTAGAGCTTGTACAGGAATTCAGTAAAGTGTCAGGATATAAAATCAATGCACAGAAATCAGTTGCATTTCTTTACACCAACAACAAGACAGAAGAAAGAGAAATTAAGGAGTCAATCCCATTTACAATTACACCCAAAACCATAAGATACCTAGGAATAAACCTAAC
>ML111903.1:0-33105 GCA_003697995.1 Taxidea taxus jeffersonii
TTTTTTTTTTTTTTAAGATTTTATTCATTTATTTGACAGAGAGAGAGAAAGCAAGCAAGCACAGGCAGACAGAGTTGCAGGCAGAGGTAGAGGAAGAAGCAGGCTCCCTGCCGAGCAAGGAGCCCGATGTGGGACTCGATCCCAGGATGCTGGGATCATGACCTGAGCCGAAGGCAGCCGCTTAACCAACTGAGCCACCCAGGCATCCCTGACTCTTCAGTTTTATATGAAAAGACAAGTTACCTAGAATATCTTAAACAATAGTAAAGAAGAATCTGGAGGGCTCACACAACCAATTTTCCAGACTTATTATAAAGCTACAGTAATTAAGGCAGCAACATATTGGCAAAAGAATAGACATAGATCAGAGTTAAGAGACTAGAGAGCCCAGAAACAGACAACCACAATTGTAGTCAAATGATCTTTGACAAAAGAGCTAAGGCAATTCAGTGGAAAAAGGATAGTTTTTTTTTTTCAATGAATGGTGCTAGGATAATTGAACATTCATATGCATACTTTATGCATTAATACATAAATTGATAAACATATATCTTACCTTTTTTTAGATAAAAATTAACTCAGAATGGATCATACACGCCTATATGTAAAACCCCTAACTATAAAACCTTTTGAAGAAAGCATATAAGAAAAACTAAGTGAGGGGTGCCTGGTTGGCTCAGTCAGTTAAGTGTCTGCCTTCAGCTCAGGGCATGATCCTAGAGTCCTGGGATCAAGCCCCATCAGGTCAGTCTCCCTGCTCAGTGGGGAGTCTGCTTCTCCCTTTGCCTCTCCTCCTGCTTGTGCATGCTCTCTCTCTCTCTTTTTCTCTCTGTCAAATAAATAAAATCTTAAAAAAAAAAAAAAAAGAAAAACTAATTGAACTTGGATTTGGTGATATGCTTACTTCCACATATTTATCATGAAAAAACACCAGACAAATCCCAATTGAAATATAACCTACAAAATACCTGATCAGTACTCTACAAAACTGTCAAGGTCATCCAAAAAAGGAAAGTCTGAGAAAATGTAAAAGTCCAAGAGGAGCTTAAAAAGACATGAAAGCTAAAAGTTTTGCAGCATCATGAATGGGATCCTGGAACAGAAAAAGGACATCAAAGAAAACCTAAGAAACTGAAAAAAAAAATATGGATTTCAGTTAATCATAATATATGAACAGTTATTACTAATTCTAACAAACATACCATAGTGATATAAGACATAATAGGCAAAACTATATAAGGCATATATTGTACCTCTTTGCACTATCTTTTCCATTATTCTTAATCTAAAACTGCCCTAAAAATACAGATAATTTTTTAAGACTGTAAAAATGTAGAAGCTTTATAATTATGAATATTTCTCTTAACATACATACTAATGACCTACAGCATTTATAACAAGACTGATGTGGAAAACACACAAAATACTTTGAAAGCAGCTTGAGTGTCTCTTTGCTAAGCATCATTAATCAGATTTAAAAAAAAATTATTTTTTAACTCAGATAAACTACTTCCTAAATCAACCTAAGAATCCCTCTTTGTGAGTTCTTGAAATTTTGACTATGTATATATTTTTTTCTTTTTTAAAGTCTTTTTTTAAAGTCATTAGGGAAAATTGCAATTGTTTTAAGAAATAAACCTTGAAATAGAAGACTGTGAAGTGTATTTCTATGAAATCAATATATGAACCAGGTAAATTAAAGAATGAGAATTCTGGATTTATGTAATTGCCTATGTGTTTATTCTTTGCATCAGACTTAAGTGAAATTGAGAAGATCTACAATTTTGCCCTAGTTAAGGGGGGAGTGGCCAAAAGAATCCTGAGTAGATATAATGTCTTTGATGAGTTTTCTCTTAGAAAAATATATGTTGAAATATTTATTTAAGTGATTTAAAAATATTTTAAATATTTTAAAGGCAAAATAATCTATCTGTGAAAAATATATAAATTATTACATATTTTAGATTACTTTTAGATATTAGAATGAATGATAAGTTATATGGACATATTTCTCATGAGGTATAAGGGAAGTGATGTGAAGTGTTTCAACTTAACTATATGTGACCAAAAGGTGGGGAAAAATGGTTAATACTACTTTAAAACAGTAAAATATGAATTAAGGAGAAACATTTCATTCAAGATCTTTCATAGAAATAATATTATAGTTACTATAGAATGACTAATGAATAAATGCCTTTAAGATCTTGAAATCTATGTGGGAGCATCTATAAATTTTTGAAAACAATAATTCTGATTAGGTTTGTATTTAGAACTATGCATTGTAGTTCTAAATGCACATTTGTATTGGGTGTGGAAAGTAGAGCTCATTAGACTTTCCTTATGAATAAGTTTTCGTTTTTATTGCTATCACTGAATGTTTAACAGTTAGAAGGATTTATGATGAGATCACTAAAATTCTCAATTCTAGTGGTGTTCACCGCAAGAGTTGGCCATGATTATAGCTACATATGTTTACAAAATACAGAGCCCACATAAATCTCTCTAAGCAAGATTCTGTTGTAAGTGGAGTGAGAGAATAACAATATTATGAACAATAGAGAAATTTTCTCTGTTAGTGTCTATATAAAGCTCCCAAAATTACAGTTGAATTAATTAAACTATTTAGGAAAAATTAACTGAACTATTTAGGTAAAATAGTAGCCTGCCATGGCTTGTTTTAAAATGTTAAACATTTCCAAATGGGTTAAATAACAATAAATTCAATTAGAATTAGTCAAACTCTTTTTTTTTTAATGTTTTGCACATTCCTACGACTAATTGAGCAATCTTGTGAAGACAGATTCTTTTCCTTTGAAAAGTAGCTGTGACATTCTTGGTCACTAAATGAACAGAGTCTGGCAACACAAAGTATGAATCTTACTGGAGTAGAAAAAAAGAAAACGTTGATAGAGGTTTTGTCTTTGGTTATCCTTAGTTTACTGCATCTCCACTTATAGAAACAAGATTTAATAGGAACAAATATGAAAAACAGAAAGGAAAAAAGAAAAAAATAGACTTAAAAATTTTAAAAGAGAGAGATTGCTCTGTTAATGGAGAATATTATTAGCAATATGTAAGTTAATCAAATATTGAAAATTTCATAGAATTTTCAAATTGGGTTAGGATAATTATCAAATAGATCATTTAAAAATAATTGAAATAGTGAATGATAGAGGAAAAATAGGTCAGAAGAGAGCATCTGAGGAAAAGAAGAAAAATGGAGGATTGATGCACATGTAGTGGCAAACATTCATTTAATAAATAGAAACATCCTTGTAGTCCCATATTAAGAAAGAACAAAACAAAAGGCTGAGTCAGTGTTCTTTTGGGAGTAGGTCGTGGGGTAAGCATAGCAGAGAAAATAAGAATAGAACAACCTATAATTCTTGGCCAATGAGGATAAGCACTACCTAAGATTGTAATAAAATATACATTTCTCTGGGAATTTTATTAAAAAAATTGAAAAATAATGGCATCTCTTGTTAAAACTTGAATTACCTTTCATGCAAAAAAGCCATTTCAGAATTTCATACACTAGCAGGATTTTTGAGTGTATGCTTCAAATTATGTCTTGAAAATTTTACCTAAATAATTTTAAGTAAAAACAATTAGGTGTCCACTTTCTACCAGGAAAAGGTAATTGATCTATAAGTAATGATAACTAGAGATGCACAGACACACATTAAAAAAGGATTATGTGAATAAAGATGCCAAACCTGTGCTTATACACATCTCTTTTCAATCCAAAATAGGTAAAAAGGAGGGTAAAAAGGATATAATTGTAATAAGACATATTCTTTTTTTACATTTTTTCTTTCCTTTTGCCTTTTTTTAATTAAAAATACACACAGTGGGTCTTCTAATGTTCATGTTATTGTAATATAAATGAAGAATAGATATTTCATTTAGCTGCCAATTAAAAATACAGTGAAATACAGTTTTCAAATCTGCAAGTCTTTTGCACAGAGGAAGAAGTCATCTGTGTACCTGGAAGCACTTCTGCTACCTGGTTTGTGACTTGCTGCTGTTTGCCCTCTGAATCCTCTTTACCCACTACTGGTCAGCCATGGAAATTAGAGTTGGTATGGTTGGCTCCTTTCCCAGGGCAGCTCCCTCTGCTGTCCTAAATATCTAGATTCCTCATATCTGATTTTTTCCCCCTGGTATTCAAAGATTAATGCTGGCCTTTATAAATTTATTAATTTATTAATGCTGGCCTATTGGCTCAGCATTGGTAGTTCTGTTGCTATTTTATGGAAGAAGTGGATGCATAGAAATAATATTGGAACCTTATGAAGTATTTTGATGTTTGCAGCTATTGAAGAGTGGTTTTAATTACAGAGGACAAATGTAAACTAACATTTTTAAAGTTTTTATGATTGGCAATACTCAAAACAAATAACATTGCTCATTTTCTCAAAGCAAGTAAGTTCTATGATCATTAAAATTTTTCTGGTATTAAAATTAGTGCTTTCTAATTAGTGTTTTCTCTAGTGTTAAATTTTTCTCTAGATTGTTAAGATTATTTTTCTCTAGTTTCTGAAGTCATAGGATTCAGGCTGCCTTCTTTGTTTCTTCAGAAAACAGATTTTTTTTCTTTCCTTTTTTCTCTTGTTCACCCAAAGACTTTGGTGATTGCCTCCAATTCAATCCCAGGACACCACACTGCAGTTCTTTCAGAATGAGAATCTAATACTAATCTGTCTGCACTGGCTGTTTTGACAGCACATTGAAAATCAGGTCACCTGTAATGGAATTGTACCACAGATCTGTGGAAAAGAATACATAAGAGTGAAGGAAGGACCAGATGGACAAAGTAAAAAAAAAAAAAAAAAAAAAAAAAAAGCAATGAAAGTGGGGGACTGGAAGAGTGGGGTTTAAGAATACAAAAGTGATCTTGTTGCCTTCAGAGCTAGGATTTAATCATGTAAGAATTGGGAAAGGGTTAAACTGTCTTTAATTTCTTTTCCATAATTTTTTAAAATAACCTTTTCATTTAGAAAAGTTTAGATTTAGAGAAGATTTAGAGAATTATTGCAAAGATAATAGTGGGAGTCCTATATACAGCATACCCCAATTCCTTTATTAACAACTTCCATTAGTATGATACACTTATCACAATTAATGAATACATGTTGATGCATTTTAATTAACTAGAGTCTATATGTTCTACAGATTTCCTCAGTTTTCCCCTACTGACCAATTTTTGTTCCCTGATCCATTCCAAAATATCACATTACATTTATTTGCTATGTGTCCTTAGGTTCTTCTTGGCTGTGACATTTTCTCAGACTTTTCTTATTTTTGTTCACCTTGACAGTTTTGAATATCACTAGTCAGGTATTTTGTAGAATGCCCCTCAACTGGGATTTTGTCTGATGTTTATCTCATAATTAAATCAGAAGGAACACCACATAGGTAAAGTGCCATTCTTAACACATCATGTCAATGATACCTTATATACATATGATTTATCGTCATCAATAATGCAAATCTTGATCACATAACTTGACATAGTGTTTGTCAGGTTTCTCTACTGTAAAGTTGCTATTTTTAAATTTTCCCTTTCTATACCCTACTCTGGGAGAAAGTCACTATGTGTAGTCTTTACTTGAGGAGTGAGAATTTATGCTCTCTCTCTCTATATATGTATCTATATAAATTATAATTCATATAAATGTGAGATTTTTCTATTCTGCCTCATTGATTTCTTTATTCATTTATTCAGATTAATATATCATTGTGGGTTTTATTTTGGGAGGAGGAGCATTCTTTTTTTAAAATTTTTGAAATTAGGTTTGTTTCAGGCTTATAGTATATATTCCTGCGCCAGTGCAATAATCTGTCACTTCTCCAGGGAGTCCTGGTTTATTTTTTGTAGAAAGGTACTGGAAACCAAGATTTGGGCACTGGGTTTTTTGTTTTGTTTTTGTTACTTCTGTAGTGTGCTCTAGGCCCTAGCAAGGGTATATATGTATGTATAGGAACCCACATATTTATACATTTCTATACATATTTCTACATATTGCACCTGTTTTGGGTATTTATCCTGCTTGGTGCTCTCTGAGCTTCCTGGATCTGTGGTTTGGTGTCTGCCATGATTTTTTATAAATCCTCTGCCATTATTTAAATATGTCTTCTGCTGTGTCCTCTGCTGTATTCTCTCTTATTTCCTCTTGGATCTTCGATATTTTCTTCTTGTTTAAAAACAAAAATTTTGAGACAATATGGAGTTTCTACTGACATATTTTCAAGATCACGGACTCTTTCCTCAGCCATGTCCAGATGATCAAAGTCATACTTCCTCTGTTATATGGCTTTTGATCTAGGACTTACTTTTGATTTTTTCTTGGAGTTTTCATATTTTTGCCTTTATTTCCCACTCCTTTTTTGCACGTTGTTTACTTTTTCCATTAGGGTTCTTAATATATTATTTATAATTATTTTAAATTCCTGTTTGAGAATTCCAAATTGTAAGTCATATCTGAGTTTGGTTCTGATGCTTGCTTTGACTCTTCAGACTGTCTTATCTTGCCTTTTAAATATCCAGACATATATTAGATAATTGGAACTGATATAAATACACATTTAGTCGAGGATTTATGTTAACATGGCTATGAGTTGGGTTTTGTTTAATGTTTGTTGTAGGTGTAGAAACAGAAAGTTCCAATTACCTGTACTGTTCTTGTTTTTTCTCCGTTCTTCTCTCCAGAAAAACTTTTTTCCTTGAATCTCTTTCATCTATAATCTACTTTTATTATACTGAAGCCTGTTGATATTATGGTAAAATGTGGAGAGCAAGTTTTCTTTAATTTTCTAATTAAGTCACAGTCTTACAGTTGTCCTATGTTTATTGTCTGTTACTTTCACCAGTGTTTCTTCTTGTATAGCTTCTTTTCGCCTCTCCTTTTGATGGGATAGAAAGGTTACAGGGGGCTGGCATAGGAGAAATGCCCTTCTCTCATAGCACTGGGATCAGTCAGTGGTAAAGCTGTTTTCCCTGGAGAGAAGGCCCTTTTTTTTTTTTTTTTTTTTTTAAATGGAGAAGTCTCTGGGTGCATTTCAAAGGATCACTGTTTGCTCCATCATGGATGCAAGGGACTCTTCCTTGTCTTTCCCATGAAATCCTAATGTGTTTCCTGGCATTATGGTGGAAGTGTAGAGGCTTTTCCAAGACTTCAACCCCGAGTATTTCTCACTTACATAATAGTCTCCATTTATTCTCTAGAAGTTTGTCAAAATTACCATTTAAATGTTCCTACTACTCTATGGCTTTAGCACTTTCTGCTCCAGATAAGGAAATTTTGGCTTTCTCAGTTTAACATCTCACCTTATCTCAGAGTGGCAGTTTGCCCCACAAAACCATTTCTCTGATATATCCAAGAAAAAAAGTGGTTTTTAGTTTTTTTGTTTTTTTCCATGTCATAATAACAAGAGTGAAAACTTCTAACCTCTTTACATGTTAGAGGTAAATCTGGAAATTCGATTAAAAATTATTGAACATACACACAAAAAATATTGAACACAGTCAAGCGGGATTTATTCCTTTGATGCAAGGGTGGTTCAATATTTGCAAATGAATCAACTCGATACATCACATCAATAAGAAAATGGATTAAAACCATATGATCATTTGGAAGATCATAACGAAGAACTAACACGTTTGCTATGCAGATGGCATGATAGTCTACATAGAAAACCCTAAAGATTCCACCCAAAAAAGAAAAATGCTAGAACTTATAAATGAATCAGTAGCGTCACAAGTTACAAAATCAATGTACAAAAATCTGTTGCATTTCTATGCCCTAATAATGAAACAACCGAAAGAGAAATTAAGAAATCTCATTTATGACTGCACCAAAATAATAAAATACCCAGAAATAAACTTAACCAAGGAGGCAAAAGACCTGTACTCTGTAAACTATAAAACACTGATGAAAGGAATTGAAAATTACACAAACGAATGGAAAGATATTTCATGTTCCTGGATTGGAAGAAAAAATATTGTTAAAATGTCCTTATTACCCAAAGCAATGTACAGATTTAATGCAATATCTTTAAAATACCAATAGCATTTTTCACGGAACTACAACAAATAATCTTAAAATATGTATGGAACCACCAAAAAAAAAAAAAAATCTTTGAATAGCCAACACAGCTTAAAAACAAAGCTGGAAGTATCACAATTTCAGATTTTGAGTTATACTACAAAGTTGTAGTAATCAAAATAGTATGGTACGAGTACAAAAATAGACACATAGGGCAAGAACAGGATAGAAAGCCTAGAAACAAACCCACAGTTATAGGTCTTTTAATCTTTAACAAAAGAGGCAAGAATATGTAATGGGAAAAAGCCTCTTCAATAAACAGTGCTGGGAAAACTGGACAGAAACATGTGAAAAAATGAAACTGGATCATTTTCTCTTAGCATGCACAAAAATAAAATCAAAATGAATTAAAGACCTAAATGAAATAACTAAAACCATAAAAATCCTTGAAGAAAGCACAGGCAGCATGCTCTCTCACATAGGCTATAGCAACATATTTTTATATATCTCCTCTGAGGCAAAGGAGACAAAACCAAAAATAAACAATTGGGACTACATAAAAATAAACAGCTTCTGCAGAGTGAAGGAAATAATAAAATTAAAAGGCAGCCTACAGAATGGGAGAAGATATTTGCAAATGACATATCCGATAAAGGGTTAGTATCCAAGATATATAAAGAACTTATACAAGTCAACACCAAAAATTTCCCCAAATAATCCCATTAAATGAGCAGAAGAAAAGAACAGACTTTTCTCCAAAGAAGACATCCAGATGGCCAACGGACATATGAAAAAATCTTAACATCACTCATCATCACGGAAATGCAGACAAAACTGCAATAAGATATCACCCCACACCTGTCAGAATGGCTAAAATCAAAAACACAAGAAGCAAGTGTTGGCTAGGATATGGAGAAAAAGGAACATTCATGCACTGTTCATGGGAATGCAAACTGGTACAGTCACTGTGGAAGACAGTATCAAGGTTCCTCAAAAAGTGAAAAATAGAACTGCCCTGTATTTCAGTAATTCCATTACTGGGTATTTACCCAGATCATATGAAAACACTAATTCAAAAAGATATATTCACCCCTATGTTTATTAGCGGCATTATCTACAATAGCTAAATTATGGAAGCAACCTAAGTGTCCATTGATAGATGAATGGATAAAAAAGATGTGGGGTGTGTGTGTATGAATATTATTCACCCATTAAAAAAAAAAAGAGTGAAATCTTGCCATTTGCACCAACATGGATGGAGCTAATCAGTTTAATGCTAAGTGAAATAAGTCAGTCAGAGAAAGAAAAATACCATAGTATCTCACTTGTATGTAGAATTTAAGAAACAAAACAAATAAAGGAAACAAATAAGAGACAAACCAAAAAACAGATTTTTAACTATGGAGAACTAATTGGTGGTTATGAGAGGGGAGATGGGTGGGGGGAAGGGTGAGATAGATGATGGAAAGTACACTTCTGATGAGCACTGAACAATGTATAGAATTTTTGTATCACTATATTGTATACCTAAAACTACTATAACACTGTATGTTGACTATATAGGGAATAATATATATATAATATATAGCCTTAATAATATATATATATTATTTATTATTATTATATTATTATTATTATTATTATATATAATATATATATATCCTTAAGTATTTGAGACAGGAAAGTCAGAAAAATCTGGAAATTCAAATTACCTTTAAAATTTTTTTTTGTTTTATTTTCTGGTTTCCTTGATTGCTTAGTTGATAATTGCCTCTAATGGAAATTAGTATTTCCCCTTCCCTCCACTTATGCTTTATTTTAAGATTCCTTCTCAAAGTTCTTACATAGTTCCTTGATTTTTTTCTGAAAACTACTTTCATATCATTTTAATTTTTGTTACTTCTACTCTCTTCTTTCTGATTCAAGCCTCCTCTTTTTTAATTGTAAATCTCAGAATTATATCATGACAATTTTCCAATTCCTCTTCTTTTAGCCTTTGATTCCTAGGCACTGATTTAAAAATAGGGAATATTGACTCTAGTCTTTGAGAAAAAAATTGATTTTGTCGATTGTTTCTAAGGTCTCTTGGGCTAAACTTCCTAACAAATGTTAATTCTGGGTTTTATATATATTTACTTATTTAATGCTTATTTCTTTTCATTCTTAATCACTATGGTGTCATGTGCATAAATCACAAAAATAGAAAAATCACTAACATGAATCCTTTCTTGAAATACTCTTTAATACTTTAGTTTAACATTTTCAAAATTATGCTTATGAAAACAATTTTTTTAAAGGCATCAGGATTTAGTCTTTGGTTTCTTTGGGTCATACTGGTATACTTAGATTGTACTCCATCAGTAAAAAGGAGACAGGTTGCTAGAAAACCGAGGAGCTCTTGTAAGATTTGTAAATATTAAATTATTGACAGGAATCATGGATTTAAAGGTGAATTATTGCATAACTTTAAGAGTTGTATTTGGTGGAACTGAAATCCTTAAATACTGAAAGAAGACAAAGTTCCAGGCTTGGCATTTCATGTTTCATATTTTGTTTGTTGCCTGCAGTAAACTCTGTTAATAAGCTTGTAAAACATGTGTCCCTTTAGTCCTCTGAGTAGCACTTGTAAACTATTTGTAGTAATGACTAACTATGGAGGGCTGATGGGGCAATACATAGCTTATACTGTTTCTGAAAGCATCATACAGGTACCATTTGAATTAGTCTTACTTAGTTTGGTGAAGCCCTGGGTAAATATCAGACATGGATTAGCACAGCGTCATTGTATAGTTTAATTCAGGTTTTTAAAGGAGTTAAAAATATACGAGTACAGGCCTAACATTTCAGGCTACTAATACCTTAAAACTGAATAAAAATGTTAACATATGGCAGCATCTTGATAGGAAAGCAACCATTTGCAAATGAAAAAAATGGAAAATATACTGTGGACATCCCTGTTCAATTATATATACTACCTGTAAGAAGATTAGTCACAAAGTATAGGGAATTAATCATAGGCAAATCACCTGATACATTGTTCTAGGTAATTACTCTTTAAAAAAAAGCCCTCAAAATCCAAAGAATTTATATTCAGCTGTGGTTTTGAAAATGGAAACACTTATAAAGAAGCATATTTTAAGATCTCATGTATTTGTATTCTGGTAATTGACACATAATTATCTCAGTTGGTAGATTTTACTAACTGGTAGATATATAAATTTGGACCAAAACATAAGATCCTTGAAAATTTTGCCTACATAATGAGAAGTAAGGTAGAGAAGATTTATTTTAAGTCTTTATGTTTTAAATATATTATGTCTCAGATAGCAAAAATAATATTAGTATTTAAGACCAGGGATGAGATTTTCTTAAAGATGTGATAATATTTTTATAACATACATATATGAACATTAAAAAAGATGCATTGTACTAAAGAAAAATTAAAAGTTCAGAAGCATTAGGAAATATAATGGGCTCTGGGTACATTGAATATAATTTTCAGTGAAATGCATCAATTCTAGCATAGAAGCAATCATTTTTAGCTACATCAATAAAACAAACTCATTTGTAAAATGAGTGGAAGCATAACTTCTTTATTTCATTTTTTAAAAAAACTTTATTTTTATTGAAATATAATTGACATAAAGCATAACTTCTTTAAAAAGCTCAGATGATTGATAGACTAGGTTTAAGGTCTTGGTGCTAGGGCTAATACATTAAATGCTTATGAGAAGTATTATTTTCAGTGGAAAATTTTCATTTAATTATTTTTTGTATGTGTTTATTGAATTATAAAAGAAATCAAATTATCTATTCAAAATAAACTGGCCTAAATCAGTCATAACTGTAGGGGAGAAAATGACAATAAACAGAAATTAACTCACACTAAGAATTAATTGAGCTGACTCCAGGGGTTAGATAAACATCTCTACATGAAGCACATGAATATTAGATTTTGATATAGTTGGCAGGGATAAAAGTCTTGGACCTGACGTTGACTTTTGAAAGCAAAACGTTTTGTTACGTAAATTATAGAAACAACTAGTAATGAAATGTTTTTAGCTAATTTAGGAAAATTTACAGTAATAAAATTAAAGTTTTCTGGTGTTCTTTAAATTCTCCCCCTTAGGAATTCCATATAATTTTGGCCACTTTTAATGGATTTTCTAAGACTTAGAAAACATAAAGGTACTTTTACAAAGAGTAAGTAGTTTAGTTAGTCTTGTAAATATTTTCTAAAGTTACTTGTACAAATATCAATAATCAAGAATATGATTATGTGTGTGTGTGTATGTGTATATGGGTAAGATAGAGAGGTATCACTCTAGCCTTGCAAAAAGTAAAATGATGAATTTAAAATTCTAAATGTTACTCCATTTTCCTTGATTGTATTTCCATTTAATCACCCAATTAAAAAAATTGAGAAGCTGAGTAATATGTAGAATTTTAAAATCATCCTCTAGCTTTTGACACGGCCTGAATAATAATATATTTTCAGTCATTAATCCTCTAACTACTATTTATTTTAAAATTTGTCTAAAATAGGGAAGTATGTGTATACATTTCATGGCAAAGACTTCTCTTCCATTTCTTCTACATCACATCCATATCCTTTCTGATGGATAATGTGTGATGTCCTTATGTTATTTTAGCATCTTCTGATTTTTGTTTTGTTTTATTTTGTTTCTTCTATCACTTCCCTGAGGCCTGAGAATCAAAGGATGTAGCGCAGTTACAATCCCACTTTATTTGGTTCAAGGATTTGGTGGAGTAACTTAACTCATGGGAAGATTAGCTGAAGAGACAACCACGAATACCTTTGAACCCAGTGCTACCTTTTCTCATTAGAAACTATTTATGCAGAATTTTGAAATGATAACTAACTGAATTGAACGTTATACCTGAGGAAACATAAGTTTTGTTGGAAGAAAAAATTATCCCTGAGCAAAGAATGTGTTTCTGGTTTTAATTTCTAGAAGACTGAGTTAGCTATAAGGCCCAGTGTAAATAGTATAAAGGTATTTTGGGACAATTCTTTGAGATGATTGTCTCTCCTATTAAATGTCTAAGATCTGTAATATTATCATTTAATTTTCTAAGGACAGTTTTGACCAGTGTATGATAGTTTGTAGGAAGTCAGTTTAATATGGACATAGATCTCAAAAAAAGATAAATAATGTTTGTCTACTGAGTGATGTACTTACAGAATTGGGTCACATTTCTGAGAGACTCTATCATATTTATGATATGAAATAGAAATTGAAAATTATGTAGTATAATGCTATACATTATAGTTTCCATTATTTGTATTTAATTTTAACATGACAATCACAAGTAGGACATTCAAGAATGTGTGAAATAAAAATAAAATTTTATCATTAATCAGCTGCAGTTTTTGAAATATTAGCACATTACAATATTTACCGTGTATATGACCCACCTTCTAATACTGTAACCTCTTCCAGGATTGCAAATGTTATTCATGCCCTGCTTACACTAAGAAGCCTTTTCAAACATGGTTCATACTGTCTCTTATTTATCTTTCTAATTTCTGATTTATTTTCCTTCATTTCCAAATATGCATGGTCCCAATTGTATCTTAATAATGCCTTTCTGATATAAATGTCATTTTCTTTCTCTGTAAACTCCTCAGATCGTATCATCCTTGCTTCCATAATTTTGTTCAGCAGGATTTTTGCTCAGAGGCAATATTGGACTTAATGCTAAAAACAAAAATAATAGTGATAGACTTTAAGCAGAGGAGTAATACAGTACCCCTTGTGCTTTTCAAGTAAGTCAGTATAAAGTAGGTCTGAAGATACATGGGAGGAGTACTGTATATCCAAGAAATAGTGTGATTTGTATTAGAACAGCAGTTACAAGATGGAGACAGGGGAATAAACCTTAGAAGTATTCAGTGCTTGTCAGTCAATCAACCTGTACCCAGATAGGGTGTGAAAATGAATTGCCACTCTTTGTATTAAGTCTTATTTCTGGTGTGAACATTTCCTGGTATGTTACTGCCTAATAGTAAGATAGGGAAATTTTGAAGGGGCATGAGCACAAGCCCATTTCTGAATGTTGTTCCTAGTTTTAGTAAGAACGTCTGTGTCTTTTTCTTGGGGTAATATCACTGCTTTGTGCTGGAAATTAGCTCCTCAGATTACATCAAGATTGAGACCTTACTTCATGATCTTTGGCCAGTTTCAGAAAGTATTAGAGTCCTATCCTTGACTTGCAATAGCCTGGGAATTGGGTCTTTGACATCTGCCAAGTGGGAGATCAGTAATTAGATGAGAAGTTTGAAATCAGAATAGGTGATTGAGTGCAAATCATATTTTCTAGTTATTGCAGATCTGAGGTAAGTTACTTTAACTGGCCCCCAGCTTGGAATATCTGATTATTACATGTTCATAAATTTTCTCAAATTGGGGCATTCTATAGTCCCTGGGTTACTCCCCTCACATATAGATGATTTGGGACTTCTGACTCAGTATCAGACTCTCTGATACTACTCCTATAATAATTATAATTATCGAAAATTTCGACACTCACTTGCCCTTTCAAAACCTGGTTTCTTAAACTCATCTTCTTTGGTGATTGGTGATCTGGTCCCAAGTCCCAGCTTGACCACTACCCGCTGTCATACTCTAAAATTATCAGCAATAATTGTGACCCTGGCATGGTACCAAGTTCATGCATGTGATAGCTTTATGTATCAGCTTGGCTAGGCTATAGTATCCTGTTATTCCAAACACTAATCTAGGTGTTGCTGTGAAACATCTGGTTAACATCCATCATCAGTGGACTTTAAGTAACAGATAATCTTGCTAATTTAGGTGGATTTCATTCAGTCAGTTGAAAAGTCTTAAAGGAAAAATGGTGGTTTTCCTAAAGAAGAAGAATTTCTGCTTCAAAACTTCAGTATTATCTCTTGCCCAAGAAGTTTTCACTCTGCCAGGCTACCTTATGAATTTCAGACTTGTCAGCCTCAGAAATTAATAACATAATCCAATTCTTTGAAATACATCTCTCTCTCATCTATCAAGTATGTACTTATTTATTTAACTGTAACATATCTAAATATATATACAGATATAGATTGATTGATCTATAGATATTTATAGATACATATGGATAGATCTAGCTGGATCTAGATACACAGTTGACCTTCGAACAATGCAGAGGTTAGGGACAGTGACTATCCCACAGTCAAAAATCCAAAAGGACTTTTACCTCCCCCCAAATTAACTAAGACCCAACAGTTATTGACCAGCAACTTTACCAATAACAGTCAATTCACACATATTTTGTATATGTATTATATACTGTTTTCTTACAATTAAGTAAGTTATGAAAAAGAAAATGTTATTAAAAATCATAAGGAAGAGAAAATGCATTTATAGTACTGTACTATATTTATCTTTAAAAAGCCACATAGAAGTGCACCTGTGTGGTACAAACCCATGTTGTTCAAGGGTCAAATGTTTATAGATTTAGATATATATATATAAATATGCACATGCACACACACACACACACCCCTCTGATTGGTTCTGCTTCTGCTTTTCTCAAGAACCTTGACTGGTACAGCACATCTCTCTCTCTGAGCTCTACCTAACATTCATTTAACTCCAGTGAGATTTCTAATATATTGATCATCTCTTCTTTGACTTATTTCTGTGCCTTTGATGTTCTCTCTTCCTCTCTTATCCAGTTTAAGTTTCATATTAAATCAATATAATCACTCCCTTGAACATATATATTTTTAATTGCCTTGTGTTCTGTTTTTTTACTCATATTAACTCAGAAAATTCACAGCCTTGGTTAAACCTAACTCAACACAAACTCTGCACATACAGCTTCACATTCAAGTGATGCTAACTGGAGAAAAGCACCATAAAGACGGGCTAAAAAGCTCATGTGGACTCTTAATGTATCTTGTCCAGTCACATTCCCAGTGTCCTAGGTGACTGGTTTATATCTTATCTCTTCTTCTCAAATATCTAACACCTCCTTTTATATTTTCTTTTATTTAATAACTTTGTCTTCTACTTCAGAGAAAACTGAAATAATCAGAAGGTTATATCCATAGTGTGATACTTGACCCCCGCTGCCCTTACTTGAGCTGATGTATCTAATCCTAAATTGCCATGATCATTGCTGCTATTTATTCATTACTTTATAGTTCCCCAAAGACTTGTCCTTGGCCACAGGTGTTACCGTTGCTAGAAGTGCTTGGGTTACACCAGCCCCCTAACCTCATTGGCAAATGGCCTCAGCCAGTGACTCATGAATTCAGTAGCATGAATCTCAGTTGACTTTCTTCCTCGTAGGTTTTCCTCCCAAGAATACTTGTTGGATAAATGATCTTCATCTTCACTTCTAGGGAACTTAATCCAGGACACATAGATTACCACCATCATATACCAGCATGTATACTCATATATTCTCGACTTATCTTGTCACTACAGAATAACTAGCTATCTTCCTATTCAAAGATATTCCCAACATATTTGTAGTGGATTCCATCCTCAGGGCATATTTCCTACAATGCTCTCCTGTTTTTCTTTACACTATTAACATTTACTCTGGTACTTGACCACTTCCATTAACACCCATACACTCTGATTTCTTTTGTTTTAGAAATTATTTTTTCGTATCCCATTTCTTTTATTTATTTGATTTTCTTTGCAGTACCTCTCAAAACTGTTGACTATAGCTGATTGTTTCCAACTTATGTTTTTCTACTTTTCTCTTAAACATACAAAGTAAAATTTAAGAAAACATATAGGATTAAACTCTGTGGATATCAATAAGTTTATGAACAATATAGCTATGAGTTATGAATGATACAAGACACTTTCATGGTCTAAACCATAGATATCAGTGTTCCAGATTCTTCTTTATTCTCATCTTGCTCTTTTCATCAACTTCAATAATTTAAAAGCTGTGGCAGCACATAAAAATAAATGTAAATAGCTCCCAAATCCTTATTTTAGCCCACTACCCTTTTTACCTATCAAGTTCTAGAGACAAACAATTGAACCCAGAAATAATGTAAGAACATCTGTCGATTGAGAATGTGTTTAACTATAAACAACAGAAAATTCTTTCGTATAACAATTTTCTTCTAGATATTGCTTCCATAATCCAGACAGTAGAAAAAGGGGAAGGGCAAAAGACTGCAGAGGCATGCCAAATAAATTTACCTACTTTTAAACAACTTTTTCCATAAGTCCCCAATAGTGTCTTTCATATATATGTTATGATTCAAATTGAATTACATGGCCATTTCCTGCTGCAAGGAAGTCCAGGAAATTGATTATTGTTAACATCATTGTAAAGAGCAAACTCAAGTTTTTTGGTGGTAGTGATTGTTGTTGCTTTTGTGAAGAAAAGAGAGAATAAATGTTAGAGGGCAATGAGCAGGTTCAGTATAATTACTTCCAAGATTTTTATTAAATAGTTGTGTAATACCATATAAACCATTATTATTATAGTGTAAATCATGATAATGAGATTATTATTTTGCTGAAAATGAAAGCATATAAAAATCAACAATTTACTATAATTATTTAAAATATTTTAAAGTGGTAAGGTGTCCTAATAATTTGAACACCAATAAACATTTTTATGTATTAGTAACATCCTTGTAGGCATCTGAAAGATAATAAAAATTTCATTCTCTGTAATAAAAATAAAATAATTTAATGATGAATGTGTAACACAGAAAAATGAACATTCTTCATAGAGATTTCTAAAAAAACTTGAATAAATTTAGAATCTATTAACTTCTAGTTAAATATAAATGAGATAAAAAAAATCCCAGTATCTTCTTGTTCTGGGGGAAGGGAGAAGAAAAATTAAAAAAAAAAATCATTCTAAAATAATCCAGAGTAAAAAAAAAAACATAAAACAATAGAAAATAAAATGCCAAGATATGTTAGTAGTACTAAGTAACTATACCACCAGATCTTATAATGCATTATAAAATATGGGGCGCCTGGGTGGCTCAGTCAGTTAACTGTCTGTCTCTTGATTTCGGCTCAGAGTCATGATCTCAAAGTCATGCAGTTGCACCCCACATTCGGCTCAGTAGGGAGTCTGCTTGAGATTCTCTCTCTTTCTTTCCCTCTGTCCTTCCCCTGACTGGTGGAAGCATACTCACTCTCTTTGTCAAATAAATACATAAATCTCTCTTTTTTTTAAAAAAAAATTATTTATTTTAGAGAGGGAGGGGTTGCTGAGGGAGAAGGAGAGAGAAACTCAAGGAGTCTCTGTGCTGGCAACTGAGCCTGACAGGGAGCTTCATCTTACTACCCATGAGATTAAGAACTGAGGCAAAACTAGGAGTCAGGTGCATAACTATGCCACTCAGGCACCCCAATAAATAAGTAAATCGTAAAAAAATAAAATAAGATAAAATATGAGTAGCAAGGAGATAGGCCAATGTAACATAATGGGAAGAAATGGAAAGAAGAAATTATTAATATTTTATCAAGTAAATATTGTTTGATAAATGCTTGATTTTAATTGAAATACATGTTTTAATTTTACTGTGTCCTTTTCCCAAAAGTGAAGACATTTTAAATGCATCTATGGCCCTCCAATTAATAGAAATGCATTAGTAGATTATTTATATGGAGTTTGTTCTAGTCTTTTCTGATCTTTCAGTTAATTTTTTGCCTGTATGCTGTTCCCTTGGCACCTAGGAAAACATATATGGCAATTCCTAAAATGAGCAATAGTGATGGAAGCTTTAGAATTGCTATAGAGGAAAAACAAACTTGTTGTAAAATGCAATCCAAAGAAGTGTTTGCATAGAACTTTATACGAAGTTAATTTTAATAAAATTAATTGCCCAAATCAAAAAATGGGGATAGGACAATAAAGATTAAGATAGAAGGAAGGCTAAAGTCCTTCCTTCCCAAGCTATCTCTAGACACTATCACTGCTGATTCAAACTCTTGCTTACATTCAATCCCAGTGCCTGGACTTCTGAATTCCAGATTCTTAAATTAGGATTATTGACAACCCAACGTGGCCTTTCTTTTACCTATATTATGTCCCTCTGCTGCCCTCATCTGGTAAACAGCAAATCTTCCTCTGTGTTGATGAGACTTACTTTCAGGGT
Organism: Taxidea taxus jeffersonii; assembly: GCA_003697995.1. Classification (NCBI taxonomy): domain Eukaryota; kingdom Metazoa; phylum Chordata; class Mammalia; order Carnivora; family Mustelidae; genus Taxidea; species Taxidea taxus. The sequence continues at coordinate 19,186 of ML111903.1, forward strand.
ATGATAGGAGGGAAACTGATAACTCTGTATTTGGAGCAGTTTTGTTACTTGTAATTTTTTTTTGAAGATTTTATTTATTTATTTGACAGAGAAACAGCGAGAGAGGGAATACAAGCAGGGGGAGTGGGAGAGGGAGAAGCAGGCTTCCCTCTGAACAGAGAGCCGGATGCGGGATTCAATCCCAGGACCTGAGCCAAAGGCAGACGCTTAACGACTGAGCTACCCAGGCACCCCAACTTGTAACTTCTTAATCAGCACATGTTGAGTCTTTAAAAGTGATTTAAGAGGGTAGATTTTTTTTAACAGTCCTTGAAAGAAAAATACTTGCAGGAAATGAACATAGAAACTGACAAAACATTTCTGCTCTTGTCCTCTGAACCAGTAACATAGAATTTATGACCTCCATTATATTGGCAGAAATCAACATCAGTCCAACTGCACTTTCTCTTATGATGTGAAAAAGAGGAAAAGTTTCAGAATATCAGTATCCATAGTACATTCTTATTTGCAAATTAGGTGTATCCAGACATAAATGTCACAAGTCTTATGATTCCAGTCATTTTCCTGGGCTGTAGCTTGATATGTCGAACAAATCTTTATTATGTGTCTGCTAACTTTTTTGACAAGAAATCCCATTTTGAATGAGATGGGTATCAATTAAATTTCATTACAGAAACATAAAAGTATTCTCCCTTACCATATTTTTCCTATGCATTTATTAATGTTGAATATATTGCATCAAAAATATCATGGAAGGTTTTAGTTCAACCTATATCTTTGCAATAGTTGGAATGAAATACTCAGGTTTCTTTGTGAAATTTGGGGGTTCAGTATTTAACATCACATATTTAGCAATATGTTTATAAAACCACTATTGCTTTTAAGAAAATAAAACATCAGAAATTAAAATGTAGGAATATTTGCATCATAAATATCTGATAGACATTTCTATTTTAGACTTTGTTGAAATAAAATTGGGGAGATTCTATATCATGCTATGTTTGGATTGTTATGGGATCTGCAGTATTTGGGATGCTGTGCAGCTCTTACGGCACATATACATAAATATATACATATTTTTGGTTTATAATCCTAAGAAACAGCAGACTGTCATCAAGTTCTTCATTACCCTCAATTAAATACTCTACTAGGAGGTGTAAAAGTTTCAACTTCGCTTGACTTTAGTAGGTTACCACAGTAGTCCTTGAGAATGGATTTGTTTTTTTAGCTTAGTTTTAGCATAATTAAACTGTTTCCACTAATAGATTTAAAAAAAATCTTTGAGCTTCTGAAAAGCAATGAAATATAGTATATTTTTCTTGATTTATCCAGATTTTCTTGTGCCCACTACAGATACTCAGGAATGGTAGGGACAATAACCAAATCTAGTGCCATAGTGAGGGATCTCACGTTCTAATGTAGGAGAAACTGGTGGCACCAGCCGCTCACTGAGACAGAAGCACAGCACATGTTCCCAGGTATAAGGGAGTCCAGGATATGCAAATAGTGAAAATACCTGAGTTGAAAGGTGAGCAGAGGAAGAAGCTTATATTGTGACAATGTCTCGGATTCTAGAGAAGACTTGAGGAAAAGCTGCAGTGTTCAATAAAGTAAGCTAGCGTACCAAGAGGACCAAGGGGTGCCTGGGTGGCTCAGTCGATTAAAACTCTGAATCTTGATTCTGGCCGAGGTCATGATCTCAGGGTCATGCAAGCCCCACGTCTGGCTCTGCATTTGGTGTGCAGCCTGCTTAAGATTCTCTCTCTCCCTCTCTCCCTCCCTCCCCCTGCTCCTGCTCTCTCTCTCTCTGTCTCTCAGATAAATAAATCCTTAAAACAAATAAACGAAAAGAGCTGGGACTGAAAGGGAGAGACCATATCTACAATGGACAAGGAAGTCAAACAGGTTAAAGCAGGCTAATGGCAAATGCAGAAGCTAATGAACTGGAGGGGAATTCCAGAAGACTCTAGTAACTAACTCAGCGTAAACCTTTTCATGGATATTTCTCAGATGCTGCAAACTAAAAGGCAAAGTGAAGATGCAGTTTGGGTTTTTTAACTCTATTAATTTCAGTCCTAATCTCTCTGCTTTGAAAATAGCCTTGCCACAGCTGCCCAAGGAACGATACATGTTCTAGTAACTTTTGAAACAATAGCATGACTATAAATAAATAATTTGTATTTTGTTTTGGTCTCTTCTTTTCTCATCTCTCCTATTATCTCTTGACCCCTCTTCTCTCCTTCCTTTTCCTTCTGTTCCCTTATCTTGCCTTCTTTTTCTTTTACATCCTTCCACCTCTCCTTCCTTTCTTCTTTCAGCTAATAGATGCACATCTAACAACTTTTTAGTAACCATTGGAAATAGTTCTAATTTTTTGGACTTGCAAGAGCCTCAGCAATTTACCCTCAATTTGTTTTTCAGATTATCATTCCTACTTTCTTGGACTTACTATATTTGAATAAAGCACATATTTTATTATTCTTAAATCTTGCCATATATCAGTGTTGCTAGAACTTTTCTTCAAAGTCCCACTGATGGCATAATTAGGAAAGTATGTATTCTTATGTACTTACGTATGTCCTGAAGAGAATGGGAACTTTTAGAAGACTTGTGTTGTTTACATCATGGTCTTATATATATGTCTCTCTCTCTCTATATATATATATGTATATATACAATTTAAAAAAATACAATTTCTTATTTTAAAAATGGATATGTATATCCATTAAATGGATATGTGTATATCCATTTTTAAAGAATTTTAAGAAAATATAATTTCTTATTTTAAAAATAGATATATATATCCATTTATATAAATATGTATCCATTTTATATATATATCCATTTGTATATATATAACAGATATATGTATCCATTTTTAAAATAAGAAATTGTATTTTTTGGTATCAGGAAGAAAGCAAAAAAAAATTTCTCTGGTTAATGTGAAAGATGTTTTTCTAAATCTATCAACAACTTTTGAAAATAAGACTATTAAAAAGTTGCCTATGATTGGTACAACATACCACTTGTTTACATTTACATATTTTATGTTGTTACAATATTTTGAGAACAATAATTCATTTACATCCTTGACTGTTTGTTTTTATTATTTTTCACTGTTTAACAAGTTGATACATATTATCACAGGTACACAAAGTTCCGTAGTCTGTCAAAAATATGGTATTTTGAAAATTAAGCTACTGATAGTAGGAATCTCAAAAAGTGAGACTTCCTGTTGTAAGGTCCAAACACTTTTTATATGACAGAATGATGGAATGTCTGACCATTAGTCTCTCTGACTCTGTTAGGGAAATATTTGTCAAGTAATATTTAATTGCAAAAAAGTGACTGATGATGGTTTCTATTTAACCACCAATGCTCTAACTTTCATCACATGTAATTAAACTGTCTTAAATGACCGCTAGTATCTATAATCTATTTTTCTGCCCACTCATAATCTCCCTTTTAATGACTTTGATAATGACCTATGTAGGAAAAACATTAAAAATGTCGATCCAAGGATTTTATCCTGAAAATAACTTCTAGTTGAGTTTTTGAGCTATATAATAATAGGCAGCCTATGAATTAGTTAATCATGTTTCTGATATTCAAAACTAGCCCAACATCTGATGACTTCAAATAAAAACTTAACTATTGTCTCTCATAGTTCTATAGATTGACGAGGCTCAGCTACGCATTTCTTACTTAAGATTTTCATAAAATTGCCATCAGATAGTGGCTTTAGACATCTAGACTTTTCACTGGACTTGAAATGCCCAAGATGCATGAAGGCTTGCATGGCTGGGAGTTGATGCTAGCTGTTGACTCAGACCTAAGTTAGATTTGTAAATGAGGTGCCTACTGATGGTATTTGCATTTGCCTTGAGTTTCTCAACATACGGTGTCTGAGTTGTGAAAGAGCATCCCCAAATTCATATTCCAGTAGGCCCAGGTAGAAGTACAGCCTTGAAAGTAAGATAACCTAATTTCTGCTGCATTCTATTGCTCATAGTTTCAGGGCCTACTCAGATTCAGTGGTATGGAGAGTTAGACTCTTCTTGTTGCTTAGAGAATCACAGGATCATTTTGCAGAAGAATATGTATCATAGGATATCTTGTTAAAGTCTTCTTTGCAAAATGCAGTCTGAAGCAGTCTTCCCTCTGATAGTAACAACTCTCATCTTTTCTACATGTAAAATACATTCAATCTATCCTCCAGAAGATTATACTATTATTTTTATTAACATATAATGTATTATTTGCCCCAGAGGTACAGGTCTGTGAATCATCAGTCTTACACAAATAACAGCACTCACCATAGCACATATTCTCCCCAATGTCCATAACCCAGCCACCCTGCCCCTACTCCCCCTCCACTCCCCAGAAACCCTTAGTTTGTTTCGTGAGATTAAGACAATATATTATACTATTACATGATCAGTTTAAGTTCAGGCATCAACTAACAGCCTGGGATCTCATGATCTCAGTCATGTCAAGGTACAGATGAGGCTCCTTGAGATAATCTGCAAGTATACAGTTCCTTTTATCTGAAAACATTTGAGCTCAAGAGACAAATAACCATCCCTCTTACTTTCAGTATGTAATGATGAGGCATATATTTAGGTATTCCCACTAGGAAACAGGAAGAATGGGATATACAGGAGAAGTCACTGGTTCTTAACAGTTCCGAAGCAGTTATATGGACCAGTCCCTTTAGTAGGTCCCAGTCCTTCCCCTGGGGGTGGTTTTCTATAGTTTTGGTTTTTACCTTCTGACACTTGGTTCTGATTCTGAGTCATTTTTCCTTTTACATTAGAAATAACTTCTGTTTGTTGCTGAGATTTTGCAGCCTACGTCCTCTAAGTATAGAAAGTTGAAGAGACAGCTCCTTTCATTTTGAACCGTCTTTATCACTTTTATCACCACATAAAGGTGCATCTCCCAGTACAGTTCTCTTTAAAACAATATGGTTTTTGTGTGCATATGAATAATGTTGGGGCATGGACAAGAGGAACACCCTCATATTTCTGTAACACAGGCTACTCTCTGACGTGGAATGAGTGTCAGGGTGATTTAGGGCAACTTTAGGATTCTTAAAGGCCTTTCAGTTTATCAGAGAAGGTCTAGAAGGCATTTCCTTATGAAATCTAGATATCTTTTTGTCTGGCTCAGGGTTAGTAAACTGTGGTCCATGGGCTAAATTTGGCCTACCTGCTGTTTTTTTTTTATATTTAATTTAATTGGACCATAGCCTCACCCATTCATTCATGTATTTTGTATGGCTGCTTTCTCTTGACAATGACAACTGAATGTTGCTGCAGAAATCATATGGTCAACAGTCTAAAATATTTTACCATCTAGTGTTTGGGAAAAAAAAAAAAAGTTTGCTGACTCCTGGCCTAGATGATATGGTCTACAAGGCACTGCCTTAAATATTTCTGATGTCTTAACAAAGGGTTTACAATCATCCCCCTTGATGTCAATGTTATCCTGAGATTATGTTTTAGAAGCAACATCCTGGAATTTACCTTTGCTCTGATGTTATTTCCCATTTTGAAAACTTTATTTTTTTTCTGGTTGGAAAGACATACAGTGAAAACATTATTTTCTAACTCAATAAAGTCTTGACTCCCTTATGTTTTGAATAAATTCAACTTAAAGAGAAACATTTCAAACATTACCTTATCTCTCTCTATTCCTTGCCATCACACATAGCTAAAATTCTGCTTAGAAATCTCCTTAGATCCACCAGATCTAAAGTAAAATTTCTATTTTCCATGTTACTGCAGGCAATGGTTCTGTTAAATTTTTTTATGCATGTCATCTTTATTCCAGTTTTTTATAAGAATTTTTTCAGTGTCCTTCTTTTTTCAACTAACAATCTTCTTAATAACTTTCTGGCTTCTACTACAGCATGGTCACAAAGCTGATGTTCTACTTAATGAATTCATGAATTCATCTAAATCTAGTACCTGTTTTTGAAGTAATTAAGAAAAAATCCTTTGTTTTTTTGGTCAGATTTTAAAAAACTTTTTTTTAAAGATTTTATTTATTCGACAGAGAGAGATCACAAGTAGGCAAGCAGAGAGAGAGGGGGAGGCATGCTCCCCGCCAAGCAGAGAGCTCCATGCGGGGCTTGATCCCAGGACCTTGAGATCATGACCTGAGCCAAAGACACAGGCCCAACCCACTGAGCCACCAGGCACCGGTTTTTTAACTTTTCTTGAGACACTTTTAAAAATCCATATTATCAAAGAAGTATTGATTTCACACAGGTTTTAAGATATATTTTTAAATATATAACATTTGTACTCTTTTTCTCTATCGTCCTCATGTTTGGGTGTATTTTAAAAGGATTTCTTACATACCCATATAAGAATTATATTTATTTTTTTAAAAGCAATTCTTTGATTTCTCAAATTTTGTATGTAGAAGGGTTAATTCAACTATTTTAGCTTTCAACTCTCTAATTCCCTTTCCTATGTGCTCTGGTTTACTTTTGTTTTTCCCTGGTGTCCTAATTTAAATTCTGAATTCATTTATTTTTATTTTATTTTATTTTATTTTTTTACTAAAATGTAACCACTTTCATTTTATTCTACTGCCTCATTTGGCATTATGAAAGAGGATTTTAAGTATTCCTGAATAATATTTTAAGTGAATTATTGCTCAGTTTTTCTGGAAGAATAAATAGTAAAGTTTATGACAATGTATCTCTCCATGATAATAAAATGCATGATGCATTTTGAGGCATTTTTTAAATCTGTACTTTATTATTTGATTGATGCTGCTTAAGACAGATTCACTGGGCATAGTTTGGATAGTGCTTTGATCTTACTGGCATTTCATCATTGACAGCCTTAGGGACAATGCTATTTCTGTCAGAATTAGCATGATTTCAAGTTGCTATCATTTTCCTTCATTTAAAATTATTTTTTGAAAGTAAAAAGTGAAAGTAGTAGATATTAAAAATAAAAAATAAACACTTTATTTTTTACAGGAGAATACATAGCTAAGATTAAGCCTACATTTGTAAATTATTTAAGCACAATTTCAAAAGGAAATTTAATGAATTATTATTTGTATTGGTAATTAAAAATTTGAGGGGCGCCTGGGTGGCTCAGTCAGTTAAGCATCTGCCTTCAGCTCAGGTCGTGATCCCGGGGTGCTGGGATCGAGCCCCACATCTGGCTCTCTGCTCAGCAGGGAGCTTGCTTCCCCCTCTCTCTCTGCCTGCCTCTCTGCTACTTGTGATCTCTCTCTCTGTCAAATAAATAAATAAAATCTTTAAAAAAATTGAAAAATATAAGCAATGCAATGTAAAATGATACTCACTTAAAATTATTACTATATATGTGATAGCCTTTTTACCCTATGAGAATTCATAGCTCTGATTCTATAGAAATATATGAAATCACTGCATTGTATCAGAAATGTTAATATTATGTGCATTTATATATGTACACAGCACAATTTCATACTAATATCACAAATTTAAGTGACACAATTTGTGTGACTTTTGCTTCTTCAAGTAACAAATATCATGCTGGTCCATTTTATCAAGCAGAGTTCTACAGACTGTGCACGTGCATGATAAAGCTACTTAGGAGAACCATAACTTCAATGTTTTCCAAAATTGGCATCTTTTATTCTGACCTCTTGTCTGAATTCTGCTCTTATAAATGTGCATTGCCTATGTCATATGTGACTGCCACTGTTCTCAAACCTGTGGATATAACATGGAGTAGGAAAAATATATGCAACAAGCCAATAAAGTCTCTGTGAGTTATTGTGAAAGGAGCCAGCCAGTAAATACATAAATCTCTAATATTCTGCCAGGGGCAAACCTGTGAAGAAAAATGAAGCACAGAGTTCTGCTTCCAGAAATGGTAGAAAACATCTTTTTAACCAACTCTCCTGCTGAAAATACCAGGAAAAGCAGAAAAAAAGTTGTTTTTACATATCTATGTGAAGTGTGAAGGGAGTAAGGACTGTGACACCAAGATCCTATGATAATGGAAGTCCAGCAAATGATCCCGATATTCACTATGGTTTTTCTCATGAAGGCATTTGATGACTCCAAATCAGAGACTAGAAATCTAAAGAGTGAATAGAGCTTTCAGCAAAATCATGGGGCTGGAAAACGAAAAATGGTGTTGATGGCCCATTAAAGATGATGGACCCTGATAATCACCCCAAACTTTCAACTGGGCCATAAAGAGCTACAAAAAAGATAAAGTTTATTGAGGATTTGACCAATCCTAAAAGACACTGAAGCCAAGTTCAGTTTATTGTGAATGGTATATGGATAAGCTTGTCCATGGCCAGCTGCTTTACAGAAGAAAAGTATGTCCTTTTTGAAGAAGATAACATCTTGGGATTCTTCTGTCAATGTTATATAAGAAACAAGTCCCACATATATAAAAGACAGTAACTGATTAAAAAAAAGAAAGCATGTACAATAGCAGGCAATAGAGACAAATCCATAGTATATCCAAATATGGCAGGACCTAAAAATAAATATAATTAGAGCTGCTCAGGTGGCTCACTAGTTAAGCGCCCTACTCTTGATTTCAGCTTAGGTCATGATCTCAGCGTTGTGAGATCAGGCCCTGTGTCAGGCTCCACACGGAATATGGAACCACTTAAGATTCTCTGTCTCCCTCTTCCTCTGCCCTTTCCCACCCACCTGTGCTCTCTTGCTCTCTTTCTCTCTCTTCCTCCCTCCCTGTCTTAAAAAATAAAATAATAAATAAAATAAAATAAATAATTAAATTGTCAAGGAACTAAATGACATGGTTGGGAATTTCAGGAAGTAATTTAAAAGTATAGTAAAGTCTAATGGAATATCCAGAAACGAAAGAAACAATAATTGAAATTAAAGCCTATCTGAATGATACAGAATTAGCCAATGAAAAGATAAGTCAGTAGAGAATATATACACTAAAATGCAGAAAGACAAAATGAGGGAAACACATAAAAGAGCATAGGAGAGGGATCAAAGAAAGCTTTAATATGTATACCATCAGTGCCTAAGGAAAGGAGAATGAGAATGGGTTAAAAGGAACAAGTGAAGAAATAATAGCTGATAGTTTTTCTGAATTGTCTAGGACCTCAACCAGGAAAAAAAGGGAAAAAATACCAGGAAAAAGTGCAAAACATCTAGGTACATTATAGCAAGTCTACTAAAAACCAAAAGTCAAAGAAAATTGTTACAGTAGCCAAAGAATAAAGACACATTATCATCAAAAGATCTAAACTAAGGTAAATAGCTAATTTGTTAAGAGAAATACATGTAAGCCAGAGAATAAGGAATGATACTGTAAAGTATTCAAAAGAAAATGGCTTTCAAACTAGAATCCTGCCCCATGGAGATAGTTTTATTTTGGGGAAGTGGAAAATCTAAGATTACCCGTCAGAGATGTAAGGAAAAATGAAGAGTGGTGAACTGATAAGCATATGTGTGAATTTAAATAATTTGCTGCTTGCATAAAGCAAAACAATAACATTTTATCACATATTAAACATAGAGAATTGAAATAGATGAATGGAATGCAAGAGGAAGTTAGTTATGTATCCTAAAATCTTATGTTATTTGAGAAATGATCAACATAAACTAAAGGAATGAAAATGTAAAAATAGAGAAAAATGGAACTAAATGAATCTTAAAGAATTTTCTTTTTTTTTTTAAATGAGAGAAGAGAGAACAAAGATGAGGTACAAAATAAAGTGAGTGATAATACTTAGCCTAAATTCCAACTCATCAGTATATAACAGAATAAATAATACAGCTAAAATATGAATTTCTTCATATGGAATAAAAATAAAATTGCATGCTACTTACAATCTTCACATGAAAATATATGAATATGTAGATTTGACAGTAAAAAATGGGAAAATATCAACTTTAACAGAAAATTAAGTTCTACTAAATATTAGACAAAGTAAACTTAAAGCCAAAAGCATTATTTTAAAAAGAGAGAGAGATTTTAAGATAATGAAAGTGTCAGTTCAACAGGAGCATATAAGAATTTTAACACCATAGTTTTAAATGAATATGGCAGAATTCTCTAAAACTAAGAAGAGAAATAACAAATCTAAAACCAATAGCATTTTTTTAAGCTACTCTCAGTAATTAATAGAATAGCATAAAAAATCTGTAAGGATAGAGAGGATTTGAAAAGCATAATAAACAAAATTGTTTAATTGCCATATATAACAATTAAACTCAACAATTGCAGAGTACACATTCTTCTTAAGCGCCCATGAAACTGACAGAAATTATCCATATGGTGGGCCATCAAGCAAGTCTCAACACATTTCAAAGCACTGATAAAATATGGAATATGTTCTCTGATCCCAGTAAAATTAAGCTAGAAATTAATACAGAAAAATAAGCACAAATTTCCATTTATTTGGAAATTAATTAACATACTTCTAAAAATTATGCATCAAAGAAAAACAAAAATGAGAAAATACTTTAAATAAATGGAAAAGAGTATACTAGGTATCAGAACTTAAAAGATGTCATTGAAACAGTGCTTTAAGAGAAATACAGAGCTCAAAACATATTTTACATATGAAGAAATGCTGAAAGTCAGAGTTCTATGCATCCACTTTAATGAGTTAGAAAACAAACTGCAAATTATACTTAAAAGAAGAAGGAAAGAAATAATAAAGATCACAATTACTGTAATAGAAAACAAACATATAATAGAAAAAGCTAACAAATATAAAAGTTGATTCTTTGAAAGGAGTAATTCAATTCTAAACTTGTAAGAAGACTGAATAAAGAAAAAGAGAAATCAAACATCTATGCCAGGAATTAATCAAGGATATTAGTGCATCATAGAAGCATTTCAGTATTTTCAAATATACTCTATTCTCATCCTATTAACTTCTTTAGTCTCAATTAGCATCACATTATTACTTTTGCAGAAGTTTAAAACAGGGCTGCACATTCTTTGACACTCATTTCCTTTAAGAGTTGCCGACTTTTGTCCTTTTCACTTTCAGTTTGGCTGAGCTTGTGAATACTTAGACAGATAGAGTAGGGCAGAGGTGATGCCATATTACTTCCAAGGACAGGTCAGGTCATAAAAGGCCCTGCAGTTTCCTTCTTGTTTACTGGTAGTAGTAACACTTAGAGTTCCAAGCCACCATGTAAGAAGTCCAACTGATAGGAGTCTGTCATCCCATAAGGAAGTCAAACCCAGATAGAAAGGCTGATGTGTAGCTGCTCTGGCCAGTACCCCAGCTGGACCCAGCCTTCAAGTAATCCCATTCCAGATGTTGGCGGAGAAGCTTCCGGAAGAGTTCACTTCTCAACTCAGGGAGTCCCCCTCAGCTGTATTTCCTGTGCTCCGTTCAGATTCCCAAACCATGGAATTGTGAGCTTAACAAAATCTTTTGCTCTCAATTTTGAGGTGGTGTGTAATTAAACAATAGACATAAGGAGCACCTAGCTTCTGAGAATGGTCCCTTAAATGTTCTCCTACTTCCACATTTGGTTTTCTTAGGCCATTTCTCTGAATGAAAACAAGAGTCAATTTTTTCCTTTTTTTTTAAATTATTTTTATTAACATATAATGTATTAATTTACCCAAGGGGTACAGGTCTGTGAATCATCAGGCTTACAATGTTACAGCACTCACCATAGCACATACCCCGCCCAATGTCCATAACTCAACCACCCTTTCCCTGCCCCTGCAACCCCCAGCAACCCTCGGTTTGTTTTGTGAGATTAAGAGTCTCTTATGGTTTGTCTCCCTCCTGATCCCACCTTATTTCATTTTTCCCTTCCCTACTCCCCAGACCCCCCACCCTGCCTCTCAAATTCCTCATATCAGAGAGATCATATCATAATTGTCTTCCCCAGAGTCAAATTTTAAAATGACAGATCTGATCACATTTCAACCTTTTTTTTCTTTTTGGAGATCACATTTCTACCTTGTTTAAAACATAATATTGAATTTGCAATACTCTTAGTAAAAGAGAGTCAAATCTTCTTTGTGGCTCATGGAGCTCTCTTTGGTGTCTATGCTTGTCTAATGTGAATTTTAGGGTCAGATCAGTTTACCCTGTTGCATGCTGTTATATAATACATATTTTTCATTACATTTGCTATAATTATGATTTTGTATGTATTTGTGAGATTATGTGATTGATGATTTGCCTTCATGAAATACTAAATTTCTTGAATGCAGGGGCTAGACTAGTTTTGATGATCATTTTATTCCAGGTTCAAAAAAAAGAAAGTTTTGAGATGTTAGAGGGAGGGATGATAAAAGAAAGGATACGAGAAAGTAAAATAAAAAAGGGGCAGTTCTAAATAATTGTTTGCATGCTTACAGCATCATCTACTTTGAGATAAGAATGCTTATAGTTTCATTTTGACAGCATTTCTGTGAGCATATTGGGATAGGGCCAGATAAATTAATCGATGAGGAAATACAGTATTGTGACCCAGAAATAAAAAGTAAAGGGAAACACAATTTGCCAAATATTGTGCAGGCAAGGTTTTAAGACGGAATTGATAATTTGGAAAAGGGATTTTGACAGCTGCTTTAAACTAACAAGACTCCAAAACAAGACTCATTTTGAGACTGTCATTTACATGCCCATCACAATTACAATCATATAAAAAGAAGCATGTATAGCATAATAAAATACTCAGACTTGCCAAGTAGAATGAGGAAGGCATGTCAATCTAAACACTACTTCCTGTGATTTTTTTTTTCTTTTTCTGTATCCTTGACTATCTTGGTTTTGAAGGACAAATCATGGAATCTATGAGACTGAAAGGATTTTTAATACTAAGTTTGGTTCATTTTTTTGGTGCAATAGTGCTAACTTTTATTAGGCTATAAGAGATAATGAGTTTTGAACATGAGTCAATTTGTTGTTAAGGAATGTGTTTTGATGCCATTTAGAACTAATACAATATAGTATTTTAAAAGTTAGCAGAAATGACAATAGAGTTAATAAGATAATTTAATATCACTAGCTTAAGACATATGTGTAAATAAGATGTACTTATAAATTGGGATTTTTTAAAAGATGGGATCTATTTTGAGACACAGTTAAAAGATGAAGAAAATATGAAAATAATATAAAGAATTCATGCTGTGAAAGGACATGTTTTATTTTTATTTTTAAATTTTAATTTTATTTTTTAATAGTTATTTTATTTTATTTTTTAAGATTTTATTTATTCATTTGACAGAGAGAGAGAGATCACAAGTAGGCAGAGAGGCAGGCAGAGGGAGAGGGAGAAGCAGACTCCCTGCTGAGCAGAGAGCCAGATGTGGGGCTCTATCCCAGGACCCTGAGACCATGACCCAAGCCAAAGGCAGAAGCTTAACCCACTGAGCCACCCAGGCACCCCCAGGTTTTTTTTTTAAAGAGAGTGTTCATGGTGTAGCAAAATGTTAGCCAGTGTCTCAAGAGATCAAAATGTCCATGGCATTAGTCCAGCTAGTGATATTTACCAGCACTTAGCCATCTATAAGATTCTTGGTAAATATATACAGGTAGGTCTGCAGCAGTGATAATTTACACAATCCAGGTTCTTCTTAGGACTACTACCACCACCACCACCACCACCACCACCACCACTACTACTACTATTACTTCTCCTCCTCTCCTCCTCCTTCCTCCTCCTCCTTCCTCCTCCTCCTCCTCCTCCTCCTCCTCCTCTTCCTCTTCTTCTTCTTCTTCTTCTTCTTCTTCTTCTTCTTCTTCTTCTTTTTCTTCTTCTTCTTCTTCTTCCTCCTCTTCTCCTCCTCCTCCTCCTCCTCCTTCTTCTTCTTCCTCTTCTTCTTCTTCCTCCTCTTCTCCTCCTCCTCCTCCTTCTTCTTCCTCTTCTTCTTCTTCCTCCTCTCCTCCTCCTTCTCCCTCCTCCTCCTCTTCTTCTTCCTC